>JAFEMH010002917.1:0-302042 GCA_022495995.1 Adenophora triphylla var. japonica
CGAGGTGAGTACCTTGGTAGGACTTGGCTTCGACCCATTTGGTGAAGTAGTCGATGGCTAGCTAAGAGATTGAACTTCGCGACTGCTGTCGCTCGGCGGAGTTCGATTTTCCATGACGTCAATTCCCCAAGTGGCAAAGTGGCCAAGGTGTAGTCATGCAAGAGAGATCGTGGGGCGATGATTGAGGTTGGAGAACCGCTGGCACTTGTCGCAGCTTCTGACAAAGTGGATGCAATCCGCTCCATGGAGATCCAGTAGCCCATCCTGAGAATGATTTGCATCGTGGCTCGGGCGTTCATGTGGGGACCGCAAGCCCCATTGTGGACTTCTGCTCATGAACTTGTCTTGCTTCTTCTTGGCCGATGCAGCCGTAGGAGTGGCCCATGGTAGCGCTTTCTTGTATAACATGTCCCCGAGGATGACGAAGTGAGAGGCAAGGCGTTTTAGTGGCCATGATGCTCTTGGTTTTGACCCCTTCGTGTGTGGGTCTTCCTTGTTCATGAAGGTGGTTTCCGCTCTTGAGGTATTGGAAGATCCGGGTTTATGCTGGAAATGGCGTCGAACTTGCGTCTCTTTGGCTCTTCAGCAATCTTGCAAATCGTTGTGATTAAAACCTTCTCGGCAGCTTGGGCCCGGTTTTTCTCTCGTTTGACAACATGCTTTAAATGTTTGCTTGATGCATTTATTTAATTAATGTGTTTGCCTTTTGTATAGATGAATTATTAACTGCTTTGATTAGTTAATGTCATCATTTGTTAAAGATGCAATGAAATGGTTTTTTTTTAGGAAGGTCGGACTTTACCTTTTATCAAAGCGTGAAGACTGTACATTGTTGATCAAAGATTCACAATCGTCGGGCGTAAAGCCGTCAAAAGACTCAAAAGATGTGAATACACAGACAACAAGACTCGAAGCTAGACTATAGGCGACGAGGGATTGGACCAGGCTTCATTACTCTTACGGCTGTAGCTCTAGAGGGAGTGGTGCTGGTTCGGTGGGCCAATCTTCCTTGGTACGAGTCCCGGAAAGTAGCTTGCATGCGGTTCGATTTCAAACCAGATCGCGGAGGTTTTTGGCCGCTCCCCGATGATGTCCCTCCATTAGTGTTGCCACCACCCTGGGGGTTTTTGATGATAGAAGTCGCCGAGGGCTACTTCTAGGAGGGCGAAGCATTCGCCGATTCGGAGTGGATTCTTGCCGATGTTGATCACTTTCATAGAATCTGCTTTATCTGGGATCTTGCTTGGACGACATTTACAATGTCCGATTCGAGCGGGCATGCTATATCTCCTTCCCCGATTAAGCCTTGGAGGAGGTTGCGCCACTGTTCGTCCGTGCTCGGACACCGGAATGTTGAATTGAACTAAGCTGTGATGGCTGTCCCCGTAAGATCCGAGAGTGTCGGCTAGAGGGTTGTCTTGTACCGGGGGATCGGTGATGAGCCAGTTTGCAAGAGGGTTTTCGGCGAAGTAAGGGTCTACTCCTCGATCAATCTCCATTAGAGCATCCATCTCTTGATCCTCTCTCAAGCATTCTTCACAGTCGCATATATCAGAGTTGTCATCCTGTCCCATGAGTTCTTCGATTTCCAGCTCGTCGCGGCTTAGAGCGTGGATGTAAGGATCCACTTCGTAGCGGGACAGGGTAGGAGAATCATCTGGGGAAGAGTATTCGGTCATGTCGGGACCTTCTTCTGGGTCATAGCTTGCTGGCCAAGCACTTGCCATTGCACTGCTTCCGCGGATCACTTCGATCGCTCCATTGGCATTGATGAATTTCACGCATTGGTGAAGAGTAGATGATACTGCTTTCATCTGATGTATCCAAGGCCGTCCCAACAAAGCAGAGAAGGTGGGTTTGATTTCCACGACTTGGAACTCTACCGACTCCAGTTGTACGTCGAATTGGATCCTCAAATTGATGACTCCTACGATTGGTCGTGCAGTGGAGTCGTAGGCTCGGATTACCCGAGGTGAAGGCCTTATCAGAGAACGGTCGATGCGGAGTCGTTTCAATGTGCTTAAAGCGATGATGTTGACCGCGGAGCCGTTATCAATCAAGACGTTCGGGAGGAAGAACATCTCTATCTTTATGAGGATGAGGAGGGCTTCGTTGTGCCGATTCTCACATATTGGCAAGTCATCGTCTGTGAAGGCTAAACCGCTTCCCGTGCTACCGTTGGACTCAGTCTCGTCTGGGGAACGTTCGATCCATCCATTTGTATGCCTTGGCTGGGGCAAAGATCGTAGGGAGACAGTGGCCCTTGGGCGTTCTTGTCGGAATTCCCGGTCACGAGACCTTTTGACTCTTGCTTCACGCTCCCCATAGCGAGACAAAGATGCCGACGGTTTCGAAATTGCGTGGAGTCCGCTTCGCTGGAGTTTCGTCAAAGGCTATTGAGTTTACCCCGTCGTTCTGCTGGGAATGGATTTCCGATGGTATCGACCACGGGGCGTTCCAATTTTCCTCTCACCGAGCCCCGGTCAACGCCGGACAAAGTACGGCAAGACTCGAGTCTTCGGCGTGTTTTACCGCTATCGAACAAATTCCTACGTATCCCGCGGTGGTGTGTGCAAAGAGGTTCATACATTCGCTTGGGACCAAGTAAACCGCGTTCCAATTTCTCGCTTCCCAATGAGCCCAAAGATTTTGATAACACCGGAAATGCCTCGGGTCAAGTATTTGAAGCTGGGTGAAGCGAAATCTTCTCAAACCACTCGAGAATTTCCAACCGAAGACCCTCAAACCCAACATGGATATGAGCAAGCACCGCGCCTTCCATAACTACCCCGGCCACACCACCGACAATTGCTTCGTACTCAAGGTGTGATTCAGTGGCTCATTGAGGAGGGAAAATTGGAACGCCCGTGGTCCCAATACCATCGGAAATCCATTCCCGTAACGACAGGTAAACTCAATAGCCATCGACGAAACCCCAAGCGAGAGCACTCCCCGCACTTCCGAAACCGTCGCATGCCGTCCCGCTATGACCGGGAGCGTGAAACAAGAGTCAAAAGGTCTCGTGACCGGGAATTCCGACAAGAACGCCCAAGGGCCACCGTCTCCCTACGATCTTTGCCTCTACCCAAGGCATACAAATGGATGGATCGAACGTTCCCTGCACGAGACCGAGTCCAACGGTAGCACGGGAAGCGGTTTAGCCTTCACAGCACGATGACTTGCCAATATGTGAGAATCGGCACAACGAAGCCCTCCTCATCCTCATAAAGATAGAGATGTTCTTCCTCCCGAACGTCTTGATTGATAACGGCTCCGCAGCCAACATCATCGCTTAAGCACATCAAACGACTCCGCATCGACCGTTCTCTCGATAAGGCCTTCACCTCGGTAATCCGAGCCTACGACTCCACCGCACGACCAATCGTAGGAGTCATCAACTTGAGGATCCAATTCGACGTACATAACCGGAGCCTTCCAGAGAGTTCCAAGTCGTGGAAATCAAACCAACCTTCTCTCGCTTGTTGGGACGGCTCTCGATACATCGATGAAAGCAAGATCATCTACTCTTCACCAATGCGTGAAATTCATCAATGCCAACGTGAGCGATCAAGTGATCCGCGGAAGCAAGGCAATGGCAAGTGCCGTCGCAAGCTACGACCTGTAAGAAGGTCCCGACATGACCGAATACTCTTCTCCGCATGATTCTCCTACTCCCGTCCCGCTACGAAGTGATCCTTACATCCACGCTCTAAGCCGCGACGAGCCGGAAATTGAAGAACTCATGGGTCGGATGACAACTCGACATATGCGATCGTGAAGAATGCTTCGAGAGAGGATCAAGAGACGGATGCCCTAATGGAGATTGATCGAGAGTAGACCCTTACTTCGCCGAAAACCCTCTTGCAAACCGGCTCATCACCGATCCCCGCACAAGACAACCCTCTAGCCGACACTCTGATCTTACTGGGACAAACATCACAGCCTAGTTCAATTCAACATTCCTGTCCGACCCGGACGAACAGCCGCGCAACCTCCTCCAAGGCTTAATCGTGGAAGGAGATATAGCATGCCCGCTCGAATCGACATTGTAAACGCGTCCAAGCAAAGATCCTGTATAAAGAAGCAGATTCTATGAAAGTGATCAACATCAAGCAAGAATCCACTCCGACCGCCGAATGCTTCGCCCTCCTAGAAGTAGCCCCCGCCGACTTCTATCATCAAAAACCCCAAGGACTCAAAGTGCGGCAACACTAATGGAGGGACATCATCGTGGAGCAGCCAAAAACCTCCGCGATCCGGTTTGAAATCGAACCGCATGCAAGCTACTTTCCGGACTCATGCCAAGGGAAGATTGGCCACCTAAACCAAAGACCACTCCTCTAGAGCTACCGCCATCCGAGAGTAATGAAGCTCGGTCCAATCCCTCGTCGCCTATAGTCTAGCTTCGAGTCTTGTTGTCTCGTGTATTCACATCTTTTGAGTCTTTTGACGGCTTTACGCCCGACGATTGTGAATCTTTGATCAACAATGTACAGCCTTCACGCTTTCAATAAAAGGTCCGACCTTCCTAAAAACCATTTCATTGCATCTTCTAACAAATGATGACATTAACTAATCAAAACAAGCTTAAATTCATCTATACAAAAGGCAAACACATTAATTAAATAAATGCATCAAGCAAACATTTAAGCATGTTGTCAAACGAGAGAAAACCGGGCCCAAGCGCCGAGAAGGTTTTAATCACAACGATTTGCAAGATTGTCAAGAGCCAAAGAGACGCAAGTCCGACGCCATTTCCAAAGACAAACCGATCTTCCAATACCTCAAGAGCTGGGAAACCACCTTCATGAACGAGGAAGACCCACACACGTAAGGGGTCAAAACCAAGAGCATCATGGCCCTAAAACGCCTTGCCTCTCACTTCGTCATCCTCGGGACATGTTATACAAGAAACGCTACCACGGGCCACTCCTACGCCGCATCGCCCAAGAAGAAGCGCAAGTTCATGAACGAAGTCCACAATGGGGCTTGCGGTCCCCACGAACGCCAGAGCTCCCGATGCAAATCATTCTCGTGGATGGGCTACTACCGGATCTCCATGGAGGCGACATTGCATCCACTTTGTCCGAAGCCGCGACAAGTGCCAACGGTTCTCCAACCTCAATCATCCGCCGCCCACGATCTCTACCGCATGACTACACCTCGCCCTTTCGCCACTGGGAATTGACGTCATCGGGAAAATCGCCCGCCAGCAAAGAATCTGGCCACGAGTTCATCTTAGTAGCCATCGACTACTTCACCAAATGGGTCGGCCAAGTCCTACAAGGTACTCACCTCCAAGAAGGTCGCGCATTTCCTCAAGGAAAACATCATCTCGCCGATACGCATCCCAAATGAGGTCATATCGCATAACGGCTCACACTTCTCGAAGGGGAATTCGATGCATCGCCGGCCGAATTCAAGATCACACGCCACAAATCTTCTCCCTATCGCCACAAACAAACGGCGCCGTGGAAGCAAAGAAAACAAAACCCTCGAACGCGATCATCCGAAAATGACCACCCGAGGACGAGATTGGCCCGAGAAGCCGCACCTTGCACTGGGGCTACCGCACATCGGGCCGAATGTACCACTGAGAAACCCCATTTGCCCCGACATACGGACGGAAGCAAATTCTTCCCATCGAGCTAGAAATTCCCTCACTCCGAGTGCCGCTGAAAATGACATCAACGAGGTCGAATGGCTCCGGCTTCGACATGACGACCGCTCGCTAGACGAGCGACGACTAAAGGCCATGGAACACGCCCGAGCCTATCAAAGCTGTGACGGCTGGGAGCTTTCGACAAGAAAGTCAAATCCCGAGACATCGTGGAAGGTGACTCAGACTCAAAGAAAAGCTCTCCCACTCGAACCAACCCACGGGAAAATGGGAAACCCACATGGATCGGCCCTTTCGTGGTTCAAAAGATCTTCTCCTGAGGCGCCATGAAGCCTACCGTACCTAGACGGCAATCCCTTCATGAATCCAATAACTAAGCAAACTTCGCAGATACTTCGCCCGAAGAAGAACAACCGTGCATCTCTCGCACTCCATGTAGTGTCGAACTACGTTGCACTCGAGCCCTCTAGTCCGGGGAACGTAGGCAACCTTAATTGGTCCGGTCTAAAAATACACAAAAAGTCAAAAGTTTGAATGTCAATCAAGACCTCCATCAAGCTACGCACTTTTCAAGAACACGCCCCAGCCACCTTGACCAAGTCAAACGACGGCGGCAACATCAAAGGACATCCGAGGGTCACTCAAGATCAAACGACCGACTCATGTCTACTTCCAAGCCAGGCTTGTCTTCGCCTCACGCGCTTCAAAAAAAAAAAAAAGAGCTCGAGCAAGGGCTCACAAAAAAAAGAGCTCGAGCAAGGGCTCACAAAAAAAAAAACAAAAGAAGCTCAAGCAGAAGCTGCAAATTGAGGTCAAGAGCCCGACGCCAACAAGCGGCAAGGAATCTACGAAAAGACCGTCAAAACGACTTGTCAAGGGAGCATTCAACCTCTCAGCCAAATACAAGGCCTCAAAGAAAGGGGATTGCCGTCAGGGCCTGCATCGTTTCAGCCCGCGGATGCAATGTAAAAGTCCAAGGACGGACGCCGACAAAGTGCACAACAAAAGCAAAGGCAAACAAGAGATCTTGCGTCTCGACAAAGCTTTAAAAGTAAATCACAAATCACTAACGGTTACAACATTTCTTGATGAGTTCAAGCACGGTCTACTCTCAAGTTCACAACATGCTAAAAGACAAATTTTAATACATTTAACTAATAATGTGTTTGCAATGCAATGAATGGATACTTAGGAGGTCATTCCGCGCCATCTCGCGCTTGTCCCTCGCCATTCTTTCCTTTCTTCCCTCGTCCCCGGCGAGTCTTCTTTCGCTCCACGTGAACCAACTCTGCGTCTCTCGCCCGAGATCCGGGGTCCTCCCCGTAGAGTCAAATAATCCAAGAGCTCTCAGTGGCTTCATTCGCCCGTGCTTCGCTCGATCTCCTCCTCGCGAGTCCGTAAAAGAGGACCTCTCCCCGTCGCCGGTCAACTCTAGTCTCATAGTCAAACAAAGCGTCTCCCGTCACATCCAAAGTGGTCGACTGTGCTTCGCACTCCTAAGGCAATAGCTACTACGACAACCGGGTCCTGCATCGCTACACGCCTCGCCTCCAAGACCACCTGGGACTGCCCAACACGCCGCTCATACCAAAGGCCGTATACCGAGTCGTCAATACAACGCTCCCCGACGCCTAAGGAGTACCACAGAGGGAAAGCGGAATACTTCCATACCCTCGTACAATACAAGAAGGCACTGGGGCCGCCATACAAAGAGGAGCTATCTCCGCAGTAGCAAGGTCATCCTGCACCAACAAAGGCTCCCGCTTCATCCCAAACCGCCGGGAAACAAGCGACGGAATATAGAAGGAGGACCAAGACAAACCTGGAACTCGACAACGTAGGACCCTTCCCGCAAGATCCTCCCGGTCTCAATCCTCCAGCCAAGGAACTCCACCAATGATCTCGATGCGTACTGCCGTGCCATCCATCTCTCCCAAAGTGCGGACCGATCCATATCCAACACAAGAGGTCGCTGAGCAAATGACCACGGCAACGACGCCGGAGCTCTTGCATGGCCTCGAAGTCTCTCTCGCAGCCACAAGGTGAGCAAAGCGGGGCTTCCCCTCTCATAAAACGATCCCCAAGCCGCGCACGGTCGATACCATGAAGAGTCTCCCCAAAGACCAACGGGACAATATCCTCTCCACTTCGCAGCTGCTCTACCACATCTAGCAAAGCGCCATCACAAATGCCAAGGGAACCGACTGTAAAAGCGCCGCTATCGCGCACAAGGCAAATACATCCCAAGAGACGTCACTCTCATCATCAACCATGAACCGCTCCTAAGCTCGTAAATGTCGATATGACCCGAGTCAAGGATCATGCCCCGCACTTCTTCCAACGAAGCAAGAAGAAAGTCTCGCAAGCTTCACGCTCACAAAGCAGACCACCAACCAAAGGAAGCGAGATGGCCTCCACCTCCGGCCCTCCAATCAAAGCCCGAAAATCTTCAAAAGTGGGCACCATTTCATTGTAGGAGAAACAAGACACGTGCCTCCTAACATCCTGCAACTTCGCGGCAGCCTCGCAACAAATCCCAATCAGAACCAACTCCTTAAAAGACCAAACCGAGCAAAGACGAAACCTTACCTCGAAAGCCCGTCTCTGATGCCTCATACGGCGCCGCATCCACTCAAGGAAGTGTGCTTGCCTCTCCTGCGAAAGCCTCGGCAAAATTCTAGGGACATACGAAGAATCCATGGCAAAAATGGGAGTTCCTAGAGAAAATGGGGAAGAAAGCTCGAAAATGGCCGCAAATGGGGAAATGAGGAAGAACTGTGCACCGGAAAGCATTTATGTCCTTCCCAAAGCAAGGTTGGTCCGTACGACCTCTTTTGCATGCTAAGTATGTCCGTACGGACCTCCTTGCAAATGTAACCCATTTCCCGTAAAACAAAGCATAAAACCACCGTCCTCAAAGAAACCTTGCTCCAAGCAACCCAAACACTGGCCAAAGCCATTCCCGGTGAACATACACTACCCACAAACGCACTCTCAGCTCACGTGGCATGCACAAAAATATAATAATAATAGCAACCATTTCTAGGACAATTCCCGGGAATCACAAAAATAAATGACATTACATCTTAAAATAAAATACTGTTTGCCATGCAAATACATGTGTTTTATTACGAATTACCCAAAAAATGTCTCGTTGCTAAAAAAAAAAAAAAGAGAGAGGGATATGAAAAGAGGGAAAGCAAATGAATACTACTCGTAATCCTCATCATCATCCTCGCCAAGATCCTCCAAAGAAAAGTCGGGCATCCCAAATAACTCGCCCGTCACATCCTCATCGTCTAATACCGAGCACCCGCCCGAGGCTCCCACGAGAAGTACTCGAAGGATCAAATCCGGCGAAAGGATCAAAGAAAGAAGGCTCGAGGAACCCTCACCTCAAGCGCCAAGTGCGGAGGCATGAACTGAGCAAAAGTGGCCGCTTCCTCGAAGGCCTCGCAGCCTCCCGAAGACGCCCCGCATCCATGCTATGCCGCCCTCAAAGGCCCCTCCCGCTGCGGCTCCGGCCGGCCAGGCTGAGGAACGCTCCACGTAATGCCTCGAAGGCATAGGCTCGTACGCCGCACACGACGCGAAGACCGACAGACACCTTCGACGCCATCTTCTTAGCGAAGGAGCGCATCGCCACGTAACGGCGAGTCAAGATATCGTAGGCTCTCCCCGGACTCGCACCAACAAGAAGCCAAGGAAACGCTCATCAAATACGCTTATACTCAACAACAAAAAGAGAAAAATGCGTAAAAGATGCCAAGATGGAAAAGAGTCAAAGACACTCACCGATCCGTCGGGATCCACTCGATATGCAAGCAGAGCTCGCCAGAACGGCATGCAGACACCTCCTCTCGACCCGTCCCCGCGGACGCACGTGAAATCCGGTCCCGCATCGAACCTCTCGGGAGCCTCGCGCGCCCTCTCTCTCCCGCGCCGCACTGGGCGTCCTCGCCTTCCTCCTCACGAAGGCCCCGTACTCCTCTCCGTATAAATGAACTCCTCGCACCGACACCGCCAAGGTACCTCTCGAAGTCAAGCACATCCATATCCCGGAGTCAAGCATCCCAAAGGGAGGGTCCCTCGGAGCCACGGAAGCACACCGCCATGCCGCGTAAGACTCGCTCCCCTGTGTACATGGCGTCACAAGTCAAGCCTCGCAGCATCTTTCCGCCGCCGTCACCCTGAGCCCCTCGAACTCATCCCCTCATACCGAACCCACGGAACAGTAACGAACCCTCACGGCTATCCCGCTCCAAACGCTCCCGCACATCCCCGTAGGCGATGGTGAGCTTCCCCGCCGGTCCTCCTCTCCTCGCCGTACGAGCCCATCCCAAGATAGCAGTGGTACGCAGAATGTGCCCCTGTGGATCCCTATCCTAGGAAGCACTGGAAAACCTCATAAAACCACACCTGTGACAAAAACAGAGAAGGCTCAAGCAAAAGACAACGGAGAAAAGACAAGTTGCTAAATCAAAAACAAGAATAAACTCATACCTCCAAAGCAAAGTCAAAGCAGCCAACGAATCAAGCTACCCCCGCTAAACCGGTCCAAGGAGAAGTAGAGCTCGCCTAAGCCTCGCTCGCCCCAAGCAATGTCGCAGCACTTATCCAGACTGGGCCAAGCTCTCCAACAGAGCAAAGGGAGCTGCGGTCGCGTGGTTCGAGAACAAAGTCTCTGGACAAGGCATACCACAAGAAGGAGCGCGCTAACCGCCCATTGCCACCCGGCCTGTACTCCGGATGTAGGCCCCAATACCGGCCGTGATCCTCATCTCCACGTCGCCGTACAAAGATCCCTGTGCCCTCGCGAGGACGAGGCTCAAAGCCCAAGAGCTGGCCAACACGTCATCAGCCTATCATATCCCTCCACCGCACGGCTCCTTTCAAGGAAAGCCCGCGATCGCAAAGAAAGTCGGTGGCGTCACCGTCACCTCGCCCACTCGTGTGGAAGGTGTGGGTGGTATCCCACCAATACTCGAAAGGCCCTGTGAAGACACTCTTGTTCTTCCTCGTGTCGACACTCCACTGTGTTCTCAACGAACACACCTAGGCCGAAGCATAAACCAGCCTCCGGGACTCGGCCTACCGCCCACGGAAATATCGGGCATCCGCTGCCATAGCTCCACAACAGCCTCGAGCGATCCCCGAGTCTTCATCCTCTTGGCCTTCCCGGCCATAAGCCCCGCATCCTGCAGGTAAACACAGCAAAGGTACGTCAATCACAGTACTTAATATAAAGGCACATGTAACCCGTCACAAAACACGGCACACAATGCACATAATTTTCACATACATTATACATATAATTTTTCCATGTAACCCGTCACAAAACACGGCACACAATGCACATAATTTTCACATATATCATGCATATAATTTTTCCCATGCAGTCCGTCACAAAACACGGCACACACTGTACACATTTTCTCAAAAGAAAAAAAGGGGGGGGATTAAACCCTACACGACACATTTTCAAAAAGAAAATCCGTCCCAACACGGCACATATCGCACATATTTTCCCCACAAAGTCCGTCACCCAAAAACACGGCACACACTATATAGCACATTCTCAAAAGAAAATCCGTCCCAACACGGCACACACTTTCACATATAACCCGTCACAAAACACGGCACATGTCACTTTTTTTTCACAAAAATTATCACTACACGATAATTTTTCTCATAATGTACATACATAAATAGCATACGGTACAAAACACCAAAGCATGCAATTCACTAGATAGGCACTTTATTTTCACAAATAAGAGCTAATCTACACATTTCTGCACAAAATACACATACCCACAATTTTTACATGTCCATTTTCAACAATTCATCAAGAATTTCAAAAAAAAAAAAAAAAAAAAAAAAAAAAGGCATAAAATAATAACAAAAAATTCAAAATGCGAAAAACTAAAACCTAGTTCTAGCATTCAAAAATTCGAAAGCAGTGGGAATCAAAACGAATGCATTTCTTACCTCCCCAACGCTCATGGAGCGACGATTATGCACCTCCGGATTCGGATACAAAACATCCGGTTCTTCGAAGATGGAACGAACGAAGTCCAATTCCTTTGAAGCTCCATTCGCCGCTCAACCACCTCGATCAAGGCTGACGACGACTCCTTCGAGATCCTTCACCTATGGCAAGAAATTCAAGCAAAAATTTTTTGATTTTGGTTAACAATGGAGGAATTTTTCTCTCTCTCTCGCCCGGTTCACGAACCGGAAAATGAGGAAGAAGGAATGGGGAAGGGCCTCGGCCATTTAAAGCCTGGTCAAACCTGGGAACCGTAAAAAACAAGGTGGTCCGTACGGACCTCTTTGCAACTGTGTTGGTCCGTACGGACCTCTTTGCAAGGGGTGGCCAAATTACTTTCCCGCCCTTATAATCTTTGCCCCTCGTCGTCCTAAGGCCTTTTCCAAAGAAATCCAAGTGCACGGTCCCTAACCCTTCAAATCAAACACCGGCCATCAGCCGTAAGACCGGTCCTCGCCCACTTCACGGCAACTTCAATCTCGGCCGCCAAGCGTAAGACCGGTCCTCGCCACTTCAACGGCAATTCAATCCCCGGCCAAGCGTAAGACCGGTCTCGCCCACTTCAACGGCAATTCAATCCCCGCCATCGCCGTAAGACCGGTCTCGCCCACTTCAACGGCAATTCAATCCCGGCCAAGCGTAAGACCGGTCTCTCGCCACTTCAACGGCAAATTCAACCGGCCGCCAAGCGTAAGACCGGTCCTCGCCCACTTCAACGGCAATTCAATCCCCGGCCGTCAAGCGTAAGACCGGTCCTCGCCTACTTCAACGGCAATCCAATCCACCTGGCCGTCAAGCGTAAGACCGGTCCTCGCCCACTTCAACGCAATTCAATCCCCCTGGGCCAAGCGTAAGACCGGTCTCGCCACTTCAACGGCAATTCAATCCCTGGGCCAGCGTAAGACCGGTCTCGCCACTTCAACGGCAATTCAATCTCCTTGGCCAAGCGTAAGACCGGTCTCGCCTACTTCAACGGCAATTCAATCCCCGGCCTCAGCGTAAGACCGGTCTCGCCCACTTCAACGGCAAATCAACCACCGGCCATCAGCGTAAGACCGGTCCTCGCCACTTCAACGGCAATTCAATCCCCGCCGTCAAGCGTAAGACCGGTCTCGCCACTTCAACGGCAAATCAACCACCGGCCAACGTAAGACCGACACCTCGCCCACTCCAACGGCAATTCAACCAACGCCCGCTCAACGGCAATTCAAGAAGGAGCCAACACCTCCTAGCACAAATATCAAGGCACAAGACGCCTCCAAACGCTCAACGACAACTCAACCACTGGCCCTCAAAGGAGGTCCGAAGTCATCTTCCTACCGTAAAAGGGGCCCTACAAGGTCACGCATCCTCAAGAATTCAAGCACCTGCAATGATGTAAGCCCGAATCTCGCCCACTTCAACGGCAGCCGCAAGCACGGCCATCAAAGTAAGCCCGAGCTCCCCCAACAAGTCGAAAGGAAGTCATACAGATCGCAAATCCTCAAAGACTGCCATCATCCTTGCCCACCAACGGCAAAACAAGCACAAGAAGGAGCCAACATCTCCGAGTACAAGTCCCAAGGCACGAAGCGCCTCCCAAAACGCCAAATGGTGAAGCAATCATTGCCGTCATCCTTGCACTTCAACGGCAGCCAAGCACCGGCATCATCGTAAGTCCAACCTTCTACATCAACATGCAAAAACACAAATGGCATCTACGCCTCTCGAAGGCAGCCCACGCTCCACAACCGCCGCGTATGACGATTCAAAGTCCTCCTGGCACCAACCGCCGCTGCATTGACGATTCAAAGTCCTCCTCCACGTGGCACCAACCGCAATCGAAGACGATTCAAGTCCTCACACCATTCTCCGCCCGAAGGCCCTAAACCACCCGATTAGGAAAATCGTAAAACTTCCATCCCGTGACGCCACCACGCTCCTTACCACCGACCTATGCGGTCACCCAGACGCCACCACGTCCTTATCACCGACCTACGCGGCCACCCAGACGCCACCACGCCCTTACCACCGACCTATGCGGCCACCCAGACGCCACCACGCTCCTTACCACCGACCTACGCGGCCACCCAGACGCCACCACGCTCCTTATCACCGACCTACGCGGTCACCCAGACGCCACCACGCCCTTATCACCGACTCCATGCGGTCACCCAGACGCCACCACGCCCTTACCACCGACCTACGTGGCCACCCAGACGCCACCACGTCCTTACCACCGACCTATACGCGGCCACCTGTGACGCCACCACGCCCTATCACCGACCTACGCGGCTCACCCAGACGCCACCACGCCCTTATCACCGACCCATGCGGCCACCCAGACGCCACCACGCCCTTATCACCGACCTATGCGGGCCACCCAGACGCCACCACGTCCCTACCACCGACGCCATGTCACCCAGACGCCACCACGTCCTTATCACCAACCTATACGGTCACCCAGACGCCACCACGTTCCTACCACCGACCTACGCGGTCACCCAGTGACGCCACCACGCCCTACCACCGACCTACGCGGCCACCGACGCCACCACGTCCTCTACCACCGACTCCATGCGGCCACCCAGACGCCACCACGCCCTTATCACCGACTCCATGACGCGGTCACCCAGGACGCCACCACGTCCTTATCACTGACCTATGCGGTCACCCAGGACGCCACCACGTCCTTATCACCAACCTATGCGGTCACCCAGGACGCCACCACGTCCTTATCACCAACCTATACGGTCACCCAAAAGGACACCACCACGTCCTCACTTTGACCCTCACGGTCACTTCCTCTCCCAGCGCGCGATCCAGATTAGGACCCTTATCTTATCGGCGACCCCACTTCTTTCATAAGTGACGTCGTCGAGGGGCTTCGTAAGTACCCCAACTGATCACTCCCTTTCAAACGCACGGGAAACACCGTAGACTCATCCACGCAGCCTCGTAGACCTCTCTCACTCAAAACCCTCTCAAAACCCTCTCAAACCCCCAACCAAACCAAGGGAGGAGCCTTTCGGGATAAAAAGGGACAAAAGGACCTTTTGGGAATTTTCAGAAATCGAAAAGCAATTAAGGTCCGTACGGACCTCTTTGTTTCAATGATTACTAAATCCCCTTAAAGTCCACAATATTCCCTCAAATCCCGAAGAAATGATGACTTCCTCGCAGAGTTGGTCCGTACGGACCTCTTTGCATGCAAGATGGTCCGTGCGGACCTTATTAACTCATGGGGACATCATCATTCCGTAATATTCTCCATCATTGCGCATTCCTCAAATCGAGGAAATCCAAAATTCTCGATAACCAAGAAGGTCCGTACGGACCTCTTTGCTCCGAAATTTTTACTATAAATAGAGGGCTCCCCTCCTCATTTTCACACACCTCCCACTTCTCTCTTCCTCCCTAAGCCTTCCGGCTCCTTCTAAGACCTTTCGAGGCATTCCCGCCCTTCGGATCCTTCCGAGGCCTTCCGAGCCCCCTCGAGGTGCTCCGAAGCCTCTCCGAGCGCTCCCGAGACGCTCCCGCGCTGCCCCGAGGCACTCTCGAGGTACTCTGACGCCCCCCGTGGTACTCCGAGGCCTTGCTGGTCTTTTCCCACGGTGTCCCGGCTCTTTCCGAGTCAAACCGGCGATCCCAAACCTTGCCGAACCGCGGCCCGAATCCAACCAACGATTCCAACGCACGCCGAACCTCTGCCCGACTGATCCCGACGATCCCCACGCACGCCGAACCTCTGCCCAAACGCAGCCTACAGTTTCATCTCACGCCGAAACTCTGTCCGCGGACAACCGGCATCCCCGAAGCAATCCGGAACGCTACTCCGACCTCAAACACTATTCCCCTGCGGAAGACAGACACGAACCAACATTGGTAAGGCTTCCTTCCTATTCTATTTCAATACATTTCAATACAATGTAGACATCCGATACAAAGATGCATTTTTAAAAGCACACACACACACACAACTTTTTAAAGGATATTAGGGGTATCCGAAAGACTCGTTTTTACGAGGCGACTCGGGTGAGCTCTAATATTCTAATATTCTCTTCCCGAGGAGTCATCTGACCTCCGAACTCAAAATCTCATCACACAAAAACAGTTTAAAATTTATCTTTAAACTGATGCCCTTTTTCAATGTTTTGGGCTTAATAAAAACGGCGTGGCGACTCTACAAAATGCGAAAGCAAAACGGCGAGACACCTCCAACACGCAACTCTAAAACGGAATAAGCCAGATGCCGGGGCGCGATTGTGCTGCCTCTCGGATCCGGGCGACCTCCCGAACAGCGACGAATGCGAGATGCACGGGGCCTCCGCGCGCGAGCCGGATCCCGGGTAATTTCAGGGGGGGACAAAATTTTTTTTTCCACTGCATTTCCGCCGCTGGGGGGGGGGACTCCGCCCCTGCTCTAATCCTAACAAACAGTATAAAGAGATCACCTTTTAAGACAAACGAATACAGACAGCCACCAAAATAAAATATGCTTCAATGAACGAGTGTAATGCACAAACAGAAAATTAAGTCACCTAAGTTATTACGTAAAATCTAAGGAGAAACGCGTTTCTCCTAAGCGCTTAGGAGAAACGCGTTTCTCCTTAGCGGTTTATTAACGGGTTTAATTGAACGTTTAACGAACCGGTTTCTTAACCGGTTTAATTAAAACATGTTTGCCCTAAGTTCAATACCAAAACGAAATCAGTAGCAAGGAAACCCCAGTTGAATATCCAGAAACTATATCCAGAAATCAGTAGCAAGCGAAATCAGTAGCAATCGAAGGAATTATGGAAAATCCAGCTGTTGAAATCAGGAGCAAGCGAAAATCCGACTGTGAGTTCACATGTTATTATTGTTTTGGTTCGCATTTTCATAAATTTATGGATATATTAAGCATACTCATCTGTATATGAATTTAACAATGTGTTTTAGTTTGAAATTTACAATTTCTGTGTATCTATTTTGTGTTTTATGTTTAACGATTTACCATTCTACTTAGTATTGTCTCTTGGATTTTAATTCATAATTTTTGTCATGATTAACAATGTGTTTTAGTATTGTCTCTTGGCTTTTAATTCATAATTAAAAAGGTTCTCGGATATAAATTAAAAAGCTTACGGATATAAATTAAAAAGGTTCTTGATATCAATTAAAAAGGTTCTCGGTTATAAATTAAAAAGCTTCTGGTTATCCTTTCAAAAGGTTCTGATATCCTTTCAAAAGGTTCTCGCTATATATTTTCAAAAGGTTCTGGATAACATTTCAAAAGGTTCTCGATATCCTTTCAAAAGCTTCTGGATATCCTTTCAAAAGGGTTCTGTATATTTATGTTTTACTCATTAATTAATTACTTTTTCTTAAATAATAGAAGAACCTTTTTTAATTATTTGTGTATATTTTCTGGATATCATTTTGAAAGTTTTTGGATATTCAATTGTGTGTTTCTGGATATTCAATTGTTTCTAGTTATTCATTTGTTGATATTTTCTGATATTCATTTGCTTGTTTCGCTATTCAATTGTTTGTTTCTGGATATTCATTTGCTTGTTTCGGATATTCATTTGTATGTTTCTAGATATTCATTTGTGGATATTTTCCTCGATATCATTTTGAAAGTTTCGGATATTCATTTGTGTAGTTTCGGATATTCATTTGTGTAGTTTCTTGATATGCATTTTTGATAGTTTACGGATATTCATTTGTATGTTTCGGATATTCACTTCATTTATTTCTGGATATCCTTTTTTATTTTTATTTTTTATTTTTTTATGTTTTGTAGCCGCAAATTTAAATAAAGGTGAAGGTAGTAAGAAGCATAAGAAGAATCAATTAAGTGAAGGTCAAGTTAAGAACTCTAATAAGAAATCAACAAATGATGTGGTTGAAAGTGGTAAGAAACGGGCATTTGAACATTGTTGTGTCCCGCAAAGGCTTATTGATCTTTGTTTAACCGATGCTCGGTAAAGAAGATGTTAAATCTATAGGTTTTGGTGGACTATTAGAACTTAAGTTGAATAGATTGCCAACAGGGGAATTGTGGAATATCTTGTTGAAAGATTTGATTCAGAAGCTTTATTCGTAGAATCAAGAATAACAAGTATTATATAACCACAAATGATGTTTCGATATTCTTTGTCTTCCAAGGAACTTAAAAAAGAGAAGATAAATTGTTTAATAGGAATTGACAAAGAGTTGAGCGCACGATATAAAAATACTTTTGGGAAAGTTAAAGATGGTATTCCAAATTGGCTCGCTTGGTCAACGCATCAAAGAACTACCTGATGGAGGTGATGAGTTTAAACGCCTCTATGTATTGTTTGCCGCCTGTTTCTTTCTTGCACCAGAGTAACAAAGGCCGTTGATTGTTCTTTGTTGGCATTGTTGAAGATGTTACTCAAATCAAAAAGTTTGATTGGTGCCAATTTGTATTGAATAAGTTATCGATAGTGTTAGGAAGTTTAAGGCTTCTTCCGGCAAGAAAGTGAGGTGTTGCGGTGGTTGTGTGGCAATTCTTTTAATAGCTTACTTTCATAGATTTCCAAATTTGCGTAAACATGAACCAACCGCACGTCCTTTGATTCAACATTGGACTCAAGAGAAAATTTCTGTCAGGGTGGGAATGAAGCTAAGATTGGTTGGGGTGGAGTTCTTTATTTGGATAATGTTTATCCTATTACAAGCTATGAGGATGATTTGGATGAAGGACAGATTGGATTGCCGATTGATGCCGCTTCCTTTTGTTGAGGATGTAAGTCATCCTACAAAAATACTCGCAAGTGAAAATGTTCCGAAGTTTTGGATTCTTAAAGAGTCACCGGAAATATTTCGTAATGATATTAAAGTTGCTATCAATGCTCACATTGCAAGGATTTCAAAAATTGAGAAGGGGAAAGAAAAAGTTAATAATGATGATGTTGAGAAAGGATATGCCAAGAGGAGGATTTGGTTGGTGATAGTGAACCTTGGGGAAGTCAGGGTTTTTGATTACATTGATGATATTATTGATAAATTGAAAACTTCAAAAGATGAGCCGAAGGAGAAAGGGAAGGTTGGACCATTGCCAACATTTAGGATTCTTTCACGTGAGTCAAGGATCCGAGCATACGTAGTCCGATGATAATGTTGAAAAATTTCAGAATTTTGATGACGTATATGTGCATGAGCATTATGAGGATCAAGATGCTACCAATGTTGATCAACCAACTCGAAGATCAATCAAGCGAGCATCAAATTGCTAGGCTTAATACGCAGAGGATCAAGTTAATTCGATACCCATCTCTGTTAAAACAACCAATGATTGAGCCTATGTCTCGTTATTAAAGAAGTTGACGTGGAAGAAGAATATTCTTCACAAATTTTTGGTGCTATTGATAATTTGGTTGAAATTTTTTTTCAACATGGTGTTAATGGTGAGAAGTTTGACAAGATGTTAGATGAAGTGCATTTGGAACCCGCAATGGTGAGATTATTCTTTCATCTCGAATTCATGGTGAAGAATAAGGAAGTAATGATTGGTATGCCAAAGATAAAGATGGAAGTGGTTGATTATTGTTTCTCAAAATTGATTCTTCCAGAGTCAAAAAAGTAATATCCCCTTTTTATTTCAATATTATTACAGTTGAAATTAAATATGTTATTCAAATTTTAATATTATTTTTTTTTTAGTTCTTTTTTCTCGCCTTAATGATTTCTTTTGACCGGAAGCGCATTTATATTTTGAGTATGAGAGAAGACACGTATATCACAGTGCAATTGTGAATGCTTGGGCAATGTTGTTGAACAAGGTGGAACATAAAAAAGGTGTAATGAAGAGATTTATGTTTGGTGTTGACCATTCTGTAAGTTTACTTTTTTTCAACAACTTACAAGTATATATCGATTGCAGGGTATATATCCATGAAATTTTTTTAAGATATTGTTTATCATTTATATTAACAGGCTACTTGGGCGAAACGTTCTTTGAATGCTCGTGTTGGTCTTTGCCGACAGAAATGCTTCAAACTTTTTTGTATTGGAAAAATGATGTTAATGTAGATGGGAATGTAATGGATCCGAAAGAAGTAGATCTCGTATGTATTTTCATTTGTCAATACATTTCTGGATATCATATTGAAAATTTCGGATATACTTTATGGTATTTCTGATATATGCATGACCAAGGCCTAGGCCAAGGCCAAGGCCTATGCCATGGCCAAAGTAATTTCTACGGATATACTTTATGATATTTCTTCGGATATACTTTATGGTATTTCGATATATCCATGACCAAGGCCTAGGCCAATGCCTATGGCATGTCATAGTAATTTTCGGATATACTTTATGGTATTTCCGGATATACTTTATGTTATTTCTGGATATATCCATTACCAAGGCCTAGGCCAAGGCCAAGGCCTATGCCATGGCCAAAGTAATTTACGATATACTTTATGGTATTTCGGATATACTTTATGGTATTTACGGATAGTCACCTAATATATTTCTGGATATACTTATTTTTTGCAGTTTTTTTTCCCATACTTTAAGGGAAGCAATAAAGGTGGGCACTTTACACTATATGTGTACAACATGGCTTCAAAATCCATTCACTATTTTGACAACCTTTCAATGAATCAAGCAAAAAAAGCTGAAGTTGTGAAACTTACGAAAGCATTGGTATATGTTTTGAAACTTACGAAAGCAGTTTTATATTTTTCATTTTTGTTTTCATTGGTTATCTAATATTTTATACTTTAAATGTTTTCAGTATGCGCCTATGAAAGGTTTTTTGAAGAAGATTGATCATCCATGTTATAATGATTTTGAAGACAAAAAAACATATAAATTTGAATACATGGAATGTGATTGGGTTCTTAAAGAAAATCATGTTAACCATGATTGTGGAGTTTATGTGATGCCCGAGATGAATGATTTTCAAGGATCAAAGTACTCATGCCCCGAGTTATGTCAGTACTTATTAAAGTTTTTTTTATTCATATTTATATTATATGAGTTTGTATATATATGTTTTAACAATTTTTTTTATTTTTTTTACTTTGTAGGATAAACAAAGGATCCGTCTACGAGCTGAAATTCTTTCAACACTTTTGCTTAGTCAATTGAACAGAGATAAGCATAATTTAATGATTGAAACAAACACTTTTGAAAAGAGAAGAAAACAAAAAGAACAGAAGAACAAAGTAATGTACAAGATTCATAGGTGTATGTAATTATGTAATTAGGAATCTGGTTTGGTGATGTAATTAATGTACTTTAGTGAATTGATAGTTTCGGATATTCATATTGAAAGTTTCTGGATATGCATATAGATAGTTTCTGGATATACATTTTTGATATGCTTTATGGTATTTGTGGATATATCCATGACAAAGGCCATTTAAAGTTTCTTGATATCAATTAAAAATGTGTTTTAGTATTGTCTCTTGGCTTTTAATTCATAATTAAAAAGGTTCTGGATATAAATTAAAAAGTTTCTGGATATATATTTTCAAAAGGTTCTGGATAACATTTCAAAAGGTTCTGGTTATAAATTAAAAAGCTTTTGGATATCCTTTCAAAAGGTTCTGGATATCCTTTCAAAAGGTTCTGGCTATATATTTTCAAAAGGTTCTGGATAACATTTCAAAAGGTTCTGGATATCCTTTCAAAAGCTTCTGGATATCCTTTCAAAAGGGTTCTGGATATTTATGTTTTACTCATTACTTTTTCTTAAATAATAGAAGAACCTTTTTTTATTTATTTGTGGATATTTTCTGGATATCATTTTGAAAGTTTTTGGATATTCAATTGTTTGTTTCTGGATATTCAATTGTTTCTAGTTATTCATTTGTGGATATTTTCTGGATATTCATTTGCTTATTTCTGGCTATTCAATTGTTTGTTTCTGGATATTCATTTGCTTGTTTCTGGATATTCATTTGTATGTTTCTAAATATTCATTTGTGGATATTTTCTGGATATTCATTTATGTAGTTTCTGGATATGCATTTTGATAGTTTCTGGATATTCATTTGTATGGTTTCTGGATATCCTTTTTGATGGTTTCTGGATATACTTTTTGATAGTTTCTGTATATAAAATTGAAAGAAAACAAACTAAGTAAATTATTTTAAATATAATTAAAAAAAAAAAAAAACCAACAATAACAACAAAAAACATCTGCAACAATAACAAGAACAAACATCAACATCCCCTAATTCGCATCATTGATTTCTGTCATATGCTGCTCTAGTGCCATGTGTTGTTCCTTGGATATTTCTCCATACGAAGAAATAGATCCACGATGAATAGCATGTGCAAAGAGTTGGTCCCAAGTCAATGTTCTTGTTGGAAAGCTAATGCGGGGCGTAATGGGCATTGCAATTGATTTTCCACATTATAGAGGGAAAACGCCCATTTTGGATTGATCGTCATGACTTGCAACTTTTTGCTCCAGGTCCATTCTCTTCTAACCCTAGGCGGAACATCCACAATATCATCTACATATTCAACCTCCTCAGCCGAAACCCTATATCGAATCGAACTTTCGTCCCGCCGAGCTTGGTTGTTGTTGTTGTTATTCATTTTGAGAAATTTGTTTTTTTTTTTTTGTTGTGATGGTAGGAGTGGTGTTGTATGGTATTTATATAGGATGAGTACTTGAAACCAGTCAAAAAAGTTGCTCAATGAATTCAATGCACATACATTTATTACTCTTTGAATTCAATGAATTCAATGCACTTACCATCTGTACACATTTATTACTCTTTGAATTCAATAGTAAGTCATGTCTTTTCAAAGTTAAAAGACACATTGGTTGGCTAAAGTCATGGATTCAATAGTTAACTACATATCAAACAAAAACAGTCATGGATTCAATAGTGCCAAATTTCAAACAAAAACATATTCATTAAACAGAATTTAGTAACCATTAAACAAAAATACATCAAACACAAAAATATTAAAAACAGAATTTAGTAACCATTAAACACTACCACTACCACCTGCTCCATCATCATCTACATTGTCATTCAATTTGTTTTTTGGATCATATTCATTCAAAATATATTCCAAAGCCTTGTGGTGAATCCTAGCAGCTTTATCAATGTTGTGAGCGTTGCCAAACTCATGAGCATGTTTGACTATCCCCACATAATCCTTATCCCTACAATTGTGTCCATTACATGGCTGCAATGGACAACGAAATGAGGGAGTTCCATTTGCAGAAGAAGGCTGCAAAACAACAAGATGACCATTGAGCAATTTTTGGTAGCACACCATGTATATTTTCCAACTTTTGTCATCATTTGAATCACCCAAAGTTGGCTCCCCAGAATTTCCCTTGCCTTTGTTCATCACTAGAAAAATTATTAAAGGTAGAATTTTTCTTGAACTTGATGTATATGTTTACCTTTGGACAGATTTATATAGGCAGAGTACTTGAAACCAGTCAAAAAAGTTGGTCAATGAATTCAATGCACTTACCAACTGTACACATTTATTACTTCTGGATATAATTAGCCAAAGCCAAATCCATGACAAGTTCAAGGTCAAGGCCAAGGCCAAGGCCAAGGCCAAGGCCAAGTCCAAGGCTTGGCCATGGCATTGGCCATGACCATGGCCTTGGCCTTGGACTTCTGGATATCATTGCACTTACCAACTGTACACATTTATTACTTTTTGAATTCAATAGTAAGTATATCCAGAAGCTATCAATTCTATATCCAGAAACTATCAATTTGAATATCCAGAAACTTACAATTCTATATCCAGAAACTTAGAAATGTATATCAAGAAACTATCATCAATTTCTGGATATACACCTACCACATTTCTGTATATACATTCACATACTTCTGGATATAATTGATAAAAACATTTAACTAGTCATTTCTGAACATAAAAACATCAAATATCTGTGTATAAAATATTTAACTAGTCAACTTAATAAATTGTACTTCAATCTAAAAACTATTAAATCAAATGTTCATTTGGTGTTTTTGAACCAAACTCATCAGTGATTGGCTTTCTTCTATCAAACTTTGTCTTTAGCTTTCGTTTTCCTCAGCTTTCAGATGCACGAATTGGATCCATCACAATTGAGCACTTGTTATACTTTTTGAACCAACACTATCATTAACACTTGTCGTAGATCTACATTCCTGTTGATTTTCCGACAACAATTGTTGTATAAGAAGTGAGTCTCTATTGAACCCATCTTCCAAGATTCTTTTTTGCGGCCTCCGTTTTCATGACAAGCCATCATCGATTGTGGTATTTCATTGCCATCTTTTGTTTCCAGGAATGAATTCATTTTTCTCTCGTTGATGTATTATCTTTTCCTTGATAGACTTTGTCCCATACATCTTTTTTGCCATCTTTGTCCACCTTTTTTCAATGTAGATATACTCGTATCCTTGTGACATTTGACAAATTCGGCGCCTTTATGCAATGAAAGCACAACCAACCGATCAGTAGTAAACTGATTGGCAAATTTGCATACAACCGTTACACTTTCATCATTCCTAACAAAGAGTACACTCTCATATTTATCCGGGTACTTCTCATGAGCAACATACGTATGAATCTGCAATCTTCATCACTTTCATCTCCAAATTTGTATACAAAGCAGAAAAGCTCGCTTTTACCTCAATCTCAAAGAACTTGAATATCTCATGGTGTGTATACCTCAAATTTGCTTGTTTTATGATACCACCATACATGTCTGGTTGAGGGACCGAGATTGATGCTTGAAATTCCTTCTCTTGTTCGGTATTCCTCCAACGTTTAACCTGTTTCATTGAATATGTCAAAGAACTGAGTGAGGGATGTGTTTCGTTTGCTTTGAAACAAAGGGCATGATTTGTGCTCTCGCTTCTTTGGGATGACAATATTCCAAATGGAGAAGAAATTTGTGCTTAAAGCCGTGCACCATTTCTCCCGTAGTCCATATAGACGCTTGAACCAGAATTTTCAACGAGATTGTATTTCACCAAAGATTGACTCCCAACAACTTTCAAATTCATCCTCACCGGTACATCCCATTAAACAATGATCAAATTCTTTTAAAATCTTCATTTGTCTTCAATTGTCCAAAGCTGGGATACAAAGATTTTGTTGGATGTGCCATAAACATAGCCTATGCCTCGTACGCCCTTCAAATACCTCGTATTATAATAAAGTTTCGGATATTAACATTATATGCTTCGGATATTAACATACAATAAATTTACATTGACCAATTTTTTGTCATGGCTTAGGCCTTGGCCATGTCCGTAAAACTACCAACCGAATATCCGAAACTACCAAAAGAATATCCGAAAACTACCAAACCGAATATCCAAGAAACTTTATATTGAATAACCAGATACTTTAGAATGACTAGCTACCGGATATTCAATCTGTAGTTTCGGATATAAACACCAATGACATATGGGCAAAGTTAAGGCACATCTCGAATTATTTTTAGAACTATATAGCACAAATAAAATACTAGATAAGAAATATTATAAAAGAACTGGTTATGGAATTTTATAATCATACCTCTTCAATTGCATTTGACATTGCTTGGTCTTGGTCTGTAAATATTGTTTTTGGTTCTTTTCCTCCCATTGATTTTCTAAACCGCTTAAGCAACTGTGACAAATGTTTCTTTTTTTTTTTCATTTGCTATGAAAGCACAACCAAACATGACAAGTGTTCCAATGATTATTAATGCCAACTATTGGGGCACGTATAAGATTGTATCCGTTTGTAGTATAAGTTGTGTCAAATATAACCAGATCTCCATAGAGCTTGTAATCTTCCTTCATCATACTATCTCTCCAAAATATAGCCCCAAGTCTTCCTTCATCATCAAATTTGATTTTAAAATAGAACCCTCGATCTTCCAAAGTGAAATTTCAAAAAGCCTATCAACAACATTCTCGAGCATCACCATTTTCAATTTTTTCCATTCTAAGTTTCGAACAAAATTGACATGATCTTTCTTTGTGTGACCAACATGTTCCTCTCCACCACTGCTTTTACCAAAAGACTATATCCATCGCCTGGTTTTATACCATTTCTTCCATTATTTCAATTATTTCACCCCGATCTTCGAGATACACCTTTCACTACGCTTCAAATGGTTCCAATCTGTCCTTGTCATTGGATGATTGTGCTCGTAACATGGCGGTCAACAACATACATATCTTCCTCTTTTAGCAATTTTGCCCTCAAAAGAGCCTTACATTGAGTCCTCTTTATGTAATTTCTCCTTCTCTTTTGTTGTTTTTTGGTAACATCGAGTTGTTCAACCGGTGAAGGAATTTGAACTTCATTAACATCAACCGGTGATGGAACACCGATTTTATCCTCTTGGGTTGATCCGTAACTCCTTCACATGAGCAACGGAATAGCTTGTCTAATATCCTTGAAGTCTTTTTTGAAACATGATTTGTTGACAACTTAATACTAAATCCTAGTGCATTTGCATGAAGTTTATACGGTTTGTACAATTCCTCCCATGTCTTTGCTTTTGTTCCCAAAGCAAATTTTTGCTTATATCAATATTAGGGTCCTCGATTACATTCTTGCACACACAAAATATATTAAAAAGAATAATGTTATATGAAATCGGTAATTCTAAAGCAATATGTCAATAAAGTTAAGAGAGAAAACCTATTTGAAGCCCAGTTTCGGGATCTCGTAGGTTGTTGAATTTGAGATTCTAAATCAATAGGAGAATATGATTCGCAAGAAAAGGCGAGAGTTAGTTAGTTTCGGATATTCATTTTGAAAGTTTACGGATATTCATTTTTGTAGTTTACGGATATATCATTGGCCTTGCCCAAGGACATGGCCATATCCCTTGGCATAGTACATTGCCGGTTTAAAAGTTTCGGTTATTCAACTTGGTACTTTCTCGGATATACATTCTATTGTTTCGGACATGGTCAATTGTGTGTATCTGGATATTCAAATTGGTACCTACCGGATATACATTTTATTGTTTCGGATATTCAATAGATAGTTTCGATATACATTTTTGTAGTTTCGGATATAGCATTGGCCTTGGCCAAGGACATGACCATATCCTTTGACCTAGTACATTGCCGCTTTAAAGTTTCGGATAGTCAAATTGGTACTTTACGATATACATTTTAATGTTTACGACATGGTTAATTGTGTGTTTACGGATATTCAAATTGGTACTTTACGGATATACATTTAATTGTTTCGGATATTCATTTGATAGTTTCGGATATACATTTGAAGGTTTCGGATACTCATTTTATAGTTTACGGATATCAATGCACTTACCAATCAGTACACATTTCTCGATATCAAATGAATATCCGTAAACTATCAATTCTATATCCGTAAACTATCAAATGTATATCAAGAAATTATCAAATGTATATCAAGAAACTATCATCAATTTCGGATATGCACCTACCACATTTCGGATATACAATCACATACTTCGGATATAATTGGCCTTGGCCAAGGCCAAGGCCAAGGCCAAATCCATGACAAATTCAAGGCCAAGGCCAACTTGTCCATGGCAATGGCCAAGGCCAAGGCCAAGTCCAAGGCTTGGCCATGGCCTTGGGTTTGACCGTGGCCTTGGCCTTGGACTCCTGAATATCAATGTACTTACCAACCGTACACATTTATTTCTCGGATATGCACCAACCACATTTCGGATATAAATTCACATACTTCGGATATATAATTGGCCTTGGCCTTTGGACTTGGCCATGGTCAAGGCCAAGGCTAAGTACAAAATCAAGGTCAAGGACAAGGTCAATGCCAAAGCCAATAAGCAATTTATGGATATGTACCTAACACATTTACGGATATACATTTTTGGTACTTCGATATCATTAATATAAATTTCGGATATGTACCTTACACATTTCTCGGATATACATTTTTGGTACTTTCGATATCATTTATATAAATATCTGGATATAATTTATATAAATATCCGGGTATGGATATAGAGATTAAACCCGTAGGCCGGAGAATATCGATTTGTGTAGCCTGGAGAATATCGATTTGTGATATTTACGAATATACGTCATGTAATTGAGCTTCCATTTATGCTATTGATGGATAGATCCAAAATTACATAGATCAATCTCTGGAAATGTACAATAACAATCGACCTTATTACAATAAACGTTGATTAAAATTAAAAACAGTAGTTGTTGATTTGGTTCATATTACCTGATTTAATCAATATCGATTTCTGTATTGTTTCTTGATATTCATTTTGATTGAACTGTCCTGCTCGTCTCCATTTGCTGTGATCGTTGTAGTGTGTCTTTGTGTGTATATACGCAAATATTGAATTTATCTAGGTTTTTGTAGGTTTTTGGATAATAGAACCGGTTTAATTGAAATGGTTGCCGGTTTTTGAATATATTAAAAAACCCGTTTCTCCATACAGATATGGAGAAACGCGTTTTTCAACAGACCAACTCAAGTTATTATTGTTGGGATTCGAGGGCCCATACGCAGCGGAAGAATGCAAATTAACTTGAAAAACTTGGAGCCTAGGATCCGTTCTAGATGATTAATTAAGAAGTATGAAATAGAATAACCAACCTTGTGTACTTTTGTCTTTGATAAACGCGTTCCAACTCCAGATTGATGATCTTGTGAATCCTCGATGAACAATCCTTGAATCACGAACGTTAGATCTTGATTGGCAAAGATCCTCTATGTGTATCCACGCGTTGAACGATCCCTAGAACAATTCTAGGTGGATTGCTAGATCCTTTGATTGAAACTCCTTTCAATCAATGAAGAAATATGGAATTGGATTGTGCTTCGATTCTCAATTCTCAATTGAAAATCTCCCTTTTGTGTTTCTCTAAACCCAAAAATCGAGTGTATGACTGCTAGGGCAACCAAGGGTTTGTATTTATACGTTATAAATATTTTCCCTTCGAGAAAACCCTAATTTTAAGTCATTTACGTACCTGCCAGCGTCGACGGGACGACTCATCCCCCAGGGCACGAGTCGTCCCCTCTTCACAATGCCCAGATACACTCGTCCCCTTTACGGGGAATAATTGGTACAAACTCAGGGCACGAGTCGTCCCCTATGGGACGAGTCGTCCCTCGTCCCTCAGGACAATCTCTCAGATTCACTCATCCCAGGCCAAGGGAATAGTTGGTTCTGGCATGGGGACGAGTCGCCCCCTGTGTTCAAAAATTTCATATCCTTCATTTTTGACAATTCGTTCGATGCGTGTGACCCCATATGA
This sequence comes from Adenophora triphylla var. japonica, assembly GCA_022495995.1. Taxonomy (NCBI): domain Eukaryota; kingdom Viridiplantae; phylum Streptophyta; class Magnoliopsida; order Asterales; family Campanulaceae; genus Adenophora; species Adenophora triphylla. The sequence goes on from JAFEMH010002917.1 coordinate 28,895, forward strand.
CTATATTATGTTGGCAATGAGTTCGATCACATCGATCCTCATAAGACATGAGCGGACTCTAGCAAGCCATCATGCCTACCCAAATAATATAATATTAAGTTCGATTTTCTACATAGAACATATCACAATCCCATTGTCACACGATGTTATATTGAACATGAGTCATGGTCCACGTCAACTCATATTGTTCAATGCTTTCTCGTTACTAAGTAAATTGATCAATCGAATGATACTAATCGCATTAATTCATTCGGACATGGCCATGTACATCATCAATCTTACTTACGAGTGGCCTAGCAAACATCTCTCTTTACGAGGAACAAATTTTCATCTTGACTTATCATTCTTCCCAACAAGAATCCTATCATGCCAATAATAGCCCTTATTGTTATCTGGTAAAGATAACGTTAAACTATATCAAACATAATATTCATCGAGTGGAAGACGATGATAATCTCAGGTCAAAGGATATCAATGATATAACTATATGAGATTTAATTATGACATTTGACCATGACATAAATCTCATAATGGGTCAAGTCCAGTTCCTTGTTCTCCAACAAGTACCCATGAATTTAATGTGCATCCCTATGCATATAATCATCATATGATTATTCATTAAACTTCATACTAGTACTTCATAAGCACTAGGGACACGATTATTAAAGTAAACATGCAAACATATATAATAATCAAAGTAACAATCTCTTATATAAATGAAAACTGACATTACATATAAGTCTATCTCTATAGGCCTAGGGCACTAACACCTACAGTCTCCCACTTGCACTAGGCCCAATCATTCATGTATCTTATACCCATGGACCTAACATGACCGTCATGTTTAGCTTGTGGCAAAGGCTTGGTGAGAGGGTCCGCAATGTTGTCATCCGTAGGTACCTTGCATATCTTGACGTCCTCCCTTTCACAGATTTCTCGAATGAGGTGGAAACGTCTCAAAATGTGTTTGGATCGTTGATGTGACCTTGGTTCTTTTTCTTGGGCAATAGCACCATTATTGTCACAATAAAGCTCTATCGGGTTAGTGCTACTCGAAACGACTTCTAAGTCACTAACGAACTTCTTGACCCAAACCGCCCCCTTAGCCGCATCCGATGCTGCTATGTATTCGGCTTCGGTTGTAGAATCATCAACAGTGCTTTGCTTGAAACTCTTCCAACAAACGGCACCTCCATTTAGCATAAACACGAACCCAGACTGCGATCTAAAGTCATCTTTGTCGGTTTGGAAGCTTGCATCTGTGTAACCCTTTACAACCAGATCATCTTCCATTCCTCCAAATACCAAGAATACATCCTTAGTTCTTCTCAAGTACTTAAGGATATTCTTGACTGCTATCCAATGGTTCTCACCAGGATCAGACTGGTATCTACTCGTCATGCTTAGAGCATACGAGACATCAGGTCTAGTACATAACATGGCATACATGATAGATCCAATTGCCGAAGCATATGGAATATCACTCATTCTCTTTCGCTCATCATTTGTCTTAGGACAATGAGTCTTACTAAGAGTAATGCCATGTCCCATTGGCAAGTTCCCTCTCTTAGAATTTTTCATACGGAATCTTCTAAGGACCTTGTCAATATATGTACTTTGACATAAACCAATCATCCTTCTTGATCTATCTCTATAGATCTTGATACCAAGAATATAAGCCGCTTCACCCATATCTTTCATTGAAAAACATTTTCCTAACCAGGACTTGACAATCTCAAGTGCAGGAACATTGTTTCCAATGAGCAAGATGTCATCGACATATAACACCAGAAATTATTTGAATGACATGCTTTATTGTGTTGCTCATTCTTTTAATGGCCTTTATGTCTTGGATGTTGAAAATAATGTTGAGAATGTTTATCATGTTAGTAAGAAATCTAAACCAAATGATGTGAACAACACATACAAATGGCATTGCCGTCTTGGTCACATAAACGAGAAGCGCGTATCTAAAGTCCATAAAGATGGATATTTAGACTCATGTGATTATGAATCATATGATGTTTGCGAGTCTTGTTTATTGGGCAAGATGACTAAAGCTCCTTTTACTAAGAGTAGTGAAAGGGCTAGTGATTTATTGGCTCTCATACATACTGATGTGTGTGGACCAATGAATAGCATTGCTAGGGGAGGATTTCGGTACTTCATAACGTTCACCGATGACTTCTCCGGATATGGCTATGTCTATCCGATGAAGTACAAAAGTGAAGCATTTGAGATATTCGAATATTTCAAAATGAGGTACAAAATCAACTTGGCAAAACTATTAAAACCATTCGATCCGATCGAGGTGGTGAATACTTAAGCCAAGAATTTGACGATCATCCGAAAAGTTGTGGAATTGTTTCAGTAACTTACTCCACCCTAACACCACAATGGAATGGTGTATCCGAGAGGAGAAATCGAACTCTATTAGATATGGTTCGATCGATGATGAGTCAAGTGAACCTTCCTATTTTTTTTGGGGACATGACTGGAAGCTTGGTGCTTTCACGCTTAATAAGGTCCCTACTAAATCGGCTCCTAAAACCCCACATGAGATGTGGTATGGAAGAAAGCCTAGCTTATCTTTCATGAAGATTTGGGGTTGTGAGGCTTATGTAAAGAAATTAGTTTCGAACATAAACTTGCACCTAAATCGATAAATGCATTTTCGTTGGTTATCCTAAGGAAACGAAAGGATATCTATTTTACAACCAATCCGAGAACAAAGTGTTTGTTGCTCGAAATGGTGTCTTTCTAGAGAAAGAGTTTCTCTCTAAAGAAACTAGTGGGAGTAAAATTGATCTTGAAGAAATTCAAGAACCCGAAAATGACAAGGAACCGATAGTAGAGACGGAACCAAGTTCACAAGTTTGTTGTGGAACCGGTTCAAGATACACAAGTTCTTCGCAGATCGGATAGGATACGATCCGAACACGAGAGATATGAATTTCTCATGACGGAAAGTAATGAAGTAGAAATCATTGAGAATGATGAACCTACTTCCTATCAAGAGGCGATGTCCACTCTGATTCGGACAAGTGGCTAGGAGCCATGGAATCCGAAATCAAATCCATGTACGATAATCAAGTTTGGAACTTGATTGATCCACCGGAAGGTGTAAAAACCATAGGGTGCAAGTGGGTTTTCAAAAAGAAAACTGACATGGATGGAAAGGTACATACTTATAAGGCTAGGCTAGTTGCTAAGGGGTATAGGCAGATTCATGGCGTTGACTATGATGAAACCTTTTCGCCCGTAGCAATGCTTAAGTCTATTAGAATCTTAATTGCCATAGCCGCATATTACGACTATGAGATATGGCAAATGGACGTCAAAACAGCATTTCTTAACGGAAACCTACTTGAGGATGTATACATGATACAGCCTGAAGGATTTGTCGATCCAAAGAATTCTAACAAAGTGTGTAAGTTGCGAGAGATCCATTTATGGATTGAAGCAAGCTTCCGGAGTGGAATCTACGTTTTGATGAATCGGTCAAAGAGTTTGGCTTCATCAAAAACGAAGATGAGCCTTGTGTATACAAGAAAATAAGTGGGAGCATAGTCCTATTTACGGTGCTATATGTCGATGACATCTTGCTCATTGGAAACAATGTTCTGCACTTGAGGCTGTTAAGTCTTGGTTAGGAAAATGTTTTTCAATGAAAGATATGGGTGAAGCGGCTTATATCCTTGGTATCAAGATCTATAGAGATAGATCAAGAAGGATGATTGATTTGAGTCAAAGTACGTATATTGACAAGGTCCTTAGAAGATTCCGCATGGAAAATTCTAAGAGAGGAACACTTGCCAATGGGACATGGCATTACTCTTAGCAAGACTCATTGTCCTAAGACAAATGATGAGCGAAAGAGGATGAGTGATATTCCATATGCTTCGGCAATTGGATCTATCATGTATGCCGTATGTTGTGTACTAGACCCGATGTCTCGTATGCTCTAAGCGCAACGAGTAGATACCGGTCGATCCTGGTGAGAACCATTGGATAGCAGTCAAGAATATCCTTAAGTACTTGAGAAGGACTAAGGATGTATTCTTGGTATTTGGAGGAATGGAAGATGATCTAGTTGTAATGGGTTACACAGATGCAAGCTTCCAAACCGACAAAGATGACTTTAGATCGCAGTCTGGTTTTGTTTTTATGCTAAATGGAGGTGCCGTTTGTTGGAAGAGTTCCAAGCAAAGCACATTGCCGATTCTACAATGGCCGAATACATAGCAGATCGGATGCGGCTAAGGAGGCGGTTTGGATCAAGAAGTTCGTTAGTGACTTAGAAGTCGTTCCGAGTATCACTAACCTTTGATAGAGCTGTTACGTGACAATAATGGTGCTATTGCCCAAGCAAAAGAACCAAGGTCACATCAGCGATCCAAACACATTTTGAGACGTTTTCACCTCATACGAGAAATCTGTGAAAGGGAGGACGTCAAGATATGCAAGGTACCAACGGATGACAATATTTCGGACCCTCTCACCAAGCCTTTGCCACAAGCTAAACATGATGGTCATGTTAGGTCCATGGGTATAAGATACATGAGTGACTGGGCCTAGTGCAAGTGGGAGACTGTAGGTGTTAGTGCCCTAGGCCTATAGAGATAGACCTTTATGTAATGTCATTGTTAATTTATATATGAGATTGTTTATTTGATTATTATATGTGTTTGCATGTTTAGTTATAATAATCGTGTCCCTAGTACTTATGAAGCACTAGTATGAAGTCTAATGGATAATCATGTGATGATTATATGCATGGAGATGCACATTAGATTCATGGGTACTTGTTAGAGAACAAGGTACTGGACTTGACCCATTATGAGATTTATGTCATGGTCATATGTCATAAATAAATCTCATATAGTCATATCATTGATATCCTTTGACCTGAGATTATCATCGTCTTTCACTCGATGAATATCATGTTTGATATAGTTTAACGTTGTCTTTAACCGGACAACAATAAGGGCTATTATTGGCATGATATGATTCTTGTTGGGAAGAATGATAAGTCAAGATGGAAACTTGTCCCTCGTAAAGAGAGATGTTTGCTTGGCCACTCGAGAGTAAGATTGATGTAGTGTATGATGGCCACGCCCGAATGAATTAATATGATTAATGTCATTCGATTAATCAATTTACTTGGTAACGAGAAAGCATTGAACAATATGAGTTGACGTGGACCATGACTCATGTTCAATATAACATCGTGTGACAATGGGATTATGATATGTTCTATGTAGGAAAACGAACATGATATTATATTATTTGGGTAGGCATGATGGCTTGCTAGAGTCCGCTCATGTCTTATGAGGATCGATGTGATCGAACTCATTGCCAACATAATATAGTCCTATGGGGTCACACGCATCGAACGAATTGTCAAAAATGGAATTATGGATTTACGGTGTGTTGGGCGACCGCCCAAGGTTCTATGGGCGACCGCCCATGTTATTTGAAAAACCGGGCATTAGAGACATCCCACACGGGCGACCGCCCTTGCCCTTATGGGCGACCGCCCACGATGGTTTTGAATAAAGGGATTAAAACTTCGGACACATGGGCGACCGCCCATGTCCCGATGAGCGACCGCCCATATGGGGTTTTGGAGGAAGGATTTAAGCTCTGGACACACGGGCGACCGCCCATATCCCGATGGGCGACCGCCCATGTCCGCCGATGCCGAAAACCGTTTTTTCCCAAGGGTTTTAATAGGGCATATATTTATTGAGTATAAATAGTATCCTTATACAACCCTAGCACCAGCCGGTTAGTTTTGAGCTTTGAGAAAGACAAAAATAGAGAGAATTTTCAATTGTGAATTGAAAATCATCACACCAATTCCACAATTCTTCATAGATTGAAAAGGTTTCAATCAAGGGATCTAGCAATCCTCCTAGAAAGAGTTCTAGGGTTCGTTCATCGCGTGGATACTCGTAGAGGATCTTCGCTTCTCAAGATCATTTGTTCGTGATTCAAGGATCGTATATTGAAGACTTGCTAATTCTTCAATCTGGAGTTAGACTACGTATATCAACGACAAAGGCATTCAAGGTTGGTAACCCTAATTCATACTTCTTAATTATTCATCTAGAACGGATTCTAGGGCTTTGGGTATTCGAGTTATTTGCATTATTCCGCTGCGCATGGACCCTCGAAATCCAACAAATGAAGTGGGCCATCTGCTATAACCGCCGGTTAATCTGCTATAACCTATGTTAAAAATTTCGTTAAGTCCTAACCGTAACCTAACCGTTAGCCGTGTACTAACGATTACGGTTATACGGTTAACGGTTATACACGGTTACACGGTTAAAAATGTGCCTTTTTTTCAGTTTGGTCCTTTTTTAACGAAATAGTTAACTGTTTTGGTTAACTTTTGTACTGTATAACCCCTTTTTTTTTTTTTGAATAAAGAATACTATTTGAGATGTTACTTATTAATGATTTTTTTTTGGAAAAAGTTATAAAAAAAAAAGTTAAGAATTTTTAAATAAATGAAATTTTAACGGAAAATGTGTTTAACAGATTTTTTTAACAGTTTTTTTTTTTTTTTTGGTTAAGCAAAGCTATTTGAGAAATATTTCTTTTAAAAAACAGTTTTTAACATTTTTTTTGAAGAAAATAGTTAACCTTTTAACAGATTTTTAACTAGTTCTATAAAAAAGTTAACTTTTTATTTTTTTTTTTGGATAAAGAAGACCATTTTAGACTTTTGTTTACTATATACATTTTTTACAAAAAGATATATAAAAAATGTTATGAATTTTGAAAGAAATAAAACTTAACTTTTTTAAAAATAAACGAAAGTATATAAAAGAAAAAGGGACGGTACCCTTAAATTTTATTAATTAAATAAAATTACAAAGAGGGGGACAACCAACCTTACCCTTTTATAATTAAGGGGGGACATTTAGGAGCCTTTACCTCAACCTAACTATTACAATTCAATAAAAATAAACCTAATCTAATAAATAAAAATTAAAAACTAATCTATTACAATTCAATAAAAATAAACCTAATCTAATAAATAAAAATTAAAAGCTAATCTAATCCTCACTAATCACTTCTCGTAGAGTCATCCACATCGTATTGATATTTTGGGTCAAGTGTATCCTCTTCATAAGGCATATCTTGTTCTCTCTTTTCCGATCTAACTCAATCCCCAAGTAATAGTTGATTTTCCAAGTTTTCAACCGTTAGTTGGGAACGTCTTTCATCCAAAACGTTTCCTCCAATGCTAAATGCGGATTCGATCGCCACCGTTGACGCGTGAGAAGCTAAGACTTCTTTTGCAATTATAGAGAGTATAGGATAACTCTCGTTCCTTCTTGACCACCACTTTAAAACATCAAAATCATTTGGATTATCACTACTTTGATCCCATTAAAAAGAAGTGTTGAAATATGTGTCTAACTCCAAGGAAATGTTAGAGAAAGAAGAACTAGTCCCTACTCGAGGACGTTTCTTTTTGCTATACAAATTAGCAAAAAAATGATACGGATCCGCCTCAAGTAAATCACCACCAACATCTTAAGAAGAATTAGAGTCAACATTTTGAGAAGGATTTCCATGAATTGCATTATATTCGTTATAAAAAGTCACCAAATCATTTTTTGTACTTTCAACAATATTCGAAGGAGAATCATGATCACCTCTACCATCGGGGTATAAATTAGTATAATAAAAAGCTAAAATAGTAGCCAACTCATCTAATTTAACACGGGGATCTAATACTTTTGCAATAAAAAATAAAGACGAAATTTCGTTAAAATATTTTATCCACTTTTGTCTCATGGAAAAAATGCAATCCCCTAAAATATAGCAATCTTTTAAATTATTAAAACTACTAACAATTGCAACACAATGCTCAAGAACCAAAATGGAAGTTGGATAATAAACTCCCGATAATGCCAAAGTAGCGGTGTTAAAAATCTTTAGCAATTTACATAAATTAGTGCATGCATTCCATTGATAAGCAAATAAAGGTTGATTATTACCAAGTGTAGCAAAAAAATCCATAAGAAGCTCTTTATACTCAAAATCATCTTTTATCATTTTATAGGTGGAATTCCACCTAGTTGGAACATCGAAACTAAAATATTTGTCTCCAAGATTTTGATTTCTAAAAAACTTAATCCATTTTTTTGAAACACTATTTCTTCTAGAAATATATTCAAGGGGCCCTCTAATTGGGGAAACATGTTGTTCTAATGCATGCAAATCATCTTTAACACATAAATTAATAATATGGCATAAACATCTAATATGAAAAAACTTACCGCCAAATGACGGTTGACAAACTCTAATCAAATCCGATAAACTAGCGGTATTAGCACTAGCATTATCAAAAGAAATAGTAAATATTTTATTCGTAATCTTATATTTTAAAAAAATTCCACGCAACTTTGAACAAAGTGCTTCGGCCAGATGGGGGATCAAAATTTTCATACGCAATTAATCTTTTTTGGAGAGTCCAAGAATTATCTATCCAATGGCAAGTAACACCTAAATAACTATTTCTTTGCCAATGATCACTCCAACCATCGGCACAAATTGAAACTTTGTTTGGTAAATTTGATAAAACCTCAATTAAAGTTTTTTGATATGTTAACACCACCTTATGAATATCACGTACGAGAGTCGAACGTGGTACTCTTGCGGCAGCGGGATTTAAAGAAAGTCTTATAAATCTTTCATAAAAGTCATCATCCGCAAAGTTAAAAGCAAGTCCTTTAACACATACAAATTTGGCCAATTCTTGCCTATAAATGACCTTATTAAATTTAAATAGGACGGAAGCCGAACCTTGGGTGGTAGTTGGAGCTAATTGAGTTTGATCACTCGAAATGTCAAGTTTATTCGGATGTATTGTGCGTGTGTGGGCGTTAAGTGACCCATGCCCTCCACCCTTCGTAAATGGGTAGGATTTTGGACAATAGTTGCAAACAGCTCGATAATTGCGGTCGTCATTGGGATCAATTTGCTCTTTTCGAAAATGTATTGTAAAAGTGTCGGACTTAGGGGCACGTGAACGTGGCATTGGCGGTTGTTCTTCTTGTTCTTGTCCCCGAGCACGACCACCTCGAGCTCGACCTCGGCCTCGGCCGGCCCTACCCCCCCCCCCCTTCTACCACTTTCAACAACATTTTCATCCACATCTTGATCTTGCTCATTTTGTGTAATTGGTTCCTCAAAAAATTCGGATTCTTCTACGTTATGATGGGTGGTAGAACCTTGGTGTTCCTTGCCTTTTCGAGAAGAAGACATTTTCGTTAGAAAACTGACTTAAATTCGAAGAAAAGCTAACTTTTGTTAAAAAAATTAACTGCAAATCTTTAAAAAACTGACTGAAAATCTTTAAAAAACTGTCTGGAATTTAAAAAACTAACTGAAATCTGAAAAACTAACTGAAACCTCAAAAAAACTAACTGGAATCTCTAAAAAATTAACTGAAATTCTGAAAATCTAACTGAAAACTCTAAAAAACTAACTGAAATTGAAATACTAACTAAAAACTCTAGAAAACTGACTGAAAACTCTAAAAAAATAACTGAAAAGTCTGAAATCTGTTAAAAAACTAACTGAAAACTCTAAAAAACTAACTGAAATTCCTAAAAACTAACTGGAAATATTAAAAAACAGACTGAAAACTCTAGAAAACTAACTGAAATTTCTAAAAGCTGATTGGAATTCTCGAAATACAAAAAAAAAAAAAATTCGTTAAAAAACTAACTGAAAATTCTTAGGAAACTAACCGAGAATATGAGAGAGGTTAGGATATTTGAGAGTAGAGAGAGAGAGAGTAGAAGTAGAGATGTAAGGTGAAATTGAAAATAAAATGATAGGAGGGAGGTAATATTTATAGTAGGGTGGAGTTTGTTTTTTAAAAGAATTTTTTTTTTTAATTTAATTGAAGGCTGGGCGTTGGAACCGGAAGGAATTGAATTGGGGAAAGGGAAGGGACTGGGACTGGGAGGGACAGGGTGGGCCTGGCCTGGGGGAGTGGGGCGGTCAGTAGCCGTTGGGGGGAAGGGAGCCGTTAAGGTAGCCGTTGGGGGGGATTAATTTTCTAATTTCAAAATGAAACGGTTAGGCGGTTAGTTAGGCGGTTATAACCGTCGGTTAGTTAAATGGTTATAACCGGTTAAATAACCGTCGGTTACCGGTTTTTGAAAACCTTAACCTTAACCGAACCGTGTAACCGCCGGTTTCGGTTAAGGCGGTTACGGTTAAGGCGGTTGACGGTTTTGGCTCTGCTACGCTATTTACTATTAACCTCCTGCTAGCCTGCTCCTGCTAGATTTTGGACACGTCTACCAGAAATAGAACTATGCTCCCACTTATTTTCTTGTATACACAAGGCTCATCTTCATTTTTGATGAAGCCAAACTCTTTGACTGATTCATCAAAACGTAGATTCTTGCTCCTGGAAGCTTGCTTCAATTCATAAATGGATCTCTGCAACTTACATACTTTATTAGAATTCTTTGGATCGACAAACCCTTCAGGCTGTATCATGTATACATCCTCAAGTAGGTTTCCGTTAAGAAACGCTGTTTTGACATCCATTTGTCATATCTCATAGTCATAATATGCGGCTATGGCAATTAATATTCTAATAGACTTAAGCATTGCTACGGGCGAAAAGGTTTCATCATAGTCAACGCCATGAATCTGCCTATACCCCTTAGCAACAAGCCTAGCATTGTAAGTATGTACCTTCCCATTCATGTCGGTTTTCTTTTTGAAAACCCATTTGCACCCTATTATTTTTACACCTTCAGGTGGATCAATCAAGTTCCAAACTTGATTATCGTACATGGATTTGATCTCGGATTCCATGGCTCCTAGCCACTTGTCCGAATCAGGAGTGTACATCGTCTCTTGATAGGAAGTAGGTTCATCATTCTCAATGATTTCTACTTCGTTACTTTCCGTCATGAGAAATCCATATCTCTCAGGTTCGGATCGTATCCTATCCGATCTGCGAAGAGCTTGTGTATCTTGAACCGGTTCCACAACTGCTTGTGAATTTGGTTCCGTCTCTACTATTGGTTCCTTGTCATTTTCGGGTTCTTGAATTTCTTCAAGATCAATCTTACACCCACTAGTTTCTTTAGAGAGAAACTCTTTCTCTAGAAAGACTCCATGTCGAGCAACAAACACTTTGTTCTCGGATTGGTTGTAAAATTGATATCCTTTCGTTTCCTTAGGATAACCAACGAAAATACATTTATCGGATCTGGGTGCAAGCTTATTTTCAAAAACCAATTTCTTTACATAAGCTTCACATCCCCAAATCTTCATGAAAGATAAACTAGGTTTTCTTCCATGCCACATCTCATGTGGGGTCTTAGGAGCCGATTTAGTAGGGACCTTATTAAGTGTGAAAGCAGCTGTTTCCAGTGCATGTCCCCAAAAGGAAATAGGAAGGTTAACTTGACTCATCATTGATCGAACCATATCTAATAGAGTTCGATTTCTCCTCTCGGACACACCATTCCATTGTGGTGTTTCAGGTGGAGTAAGTTCTGAAACAATTCCACAACTTTTAAGATGATCGTCAAATTCTTGGCTTAAGTATTCACCACCTCGATCGGATCGAAGTGTTTTAATACTTTTGCCAAGTTGATTTTGTACTTCATTTTGAAATATTCTAAATATCTCAAATGCTTCACTTTTGTACTTCATCAGATAGACATAGCCATATCTTGATAAGTAATCAGTAAACGTTATGAAGTACCGAAATCCTCCCCTAGCAATGCTATTCATTGGTCCACATACAATAGTATGTATGAGAGCCAACAAATCACTAGCCCTTTCACTACTCTTAGTAAAAGGTGCTTTAGTCATCTTGTCCAATAAACAAGATTCGCAAACATCATATGATTCATAATCATATTAGTCTAAATATCCATCTTTATGGAGTTTAGAGACGCGTTTCTCATTTATGTGACCAAGACGGCAATGTCATTTAAATGTGTTGTTCACATTATTTGGTTTAGATTTCTTATTAGACATTTTCAACATTATTTTCAACATCTAAGACATAAAGGTCATTAAAAGAATGTGCAATACAATAAAGCATATCATTCAAATAAATGAAAAATTTCTTATTCTTAATAAGAAAACTATAACCTTCATTGTCTAAACAAGAAATTGAAATAATGTTTCTGCTCAAATCCGGAACATAATAGCAATTATTTAAAACTAATATTAGTCTGCTAGGTAAAGCGACTTCATAAGTCCCTACGGCTAATGCAGCAACTCTTGCTCCATTTCCAACACGTAGTTCTACTTCACCTTCTTTGAGCGACCTTCTATTCTTTAGTCCCTGCACATTTAAACAAATGTGAGATCCACATCCGGTATCTAATACCCAAGAACTAGAATTAGAAAGTAGAATATCTATCACATAGATACCTGAAGTCATGGCAATCTCATTGCCCTTCTTCTTCAGTCCTTCCTGATAAACCTTGCAGTTACGCCTCCAATGCCCAGTTTCCTTGCAATGGTAGCACACCGCATCCTTTGGGATTTGGGTTGAGGCTTCTCAACAACGGCAACATTTGTCTCCGGTTTAGCAACTTTTGCTTTAACCTTGGTTTTCTTGAACCCCTTTCCTTTATTCACCATCAACACTTGATTGGTTTTCTTGGCAATATTGTTCTCTGCATTCTTAACCATCCCATGCAATTCAGACAAAGATTTATTCATCCCATTCATGTTATAATTCATAACGAATTGATTATAACTTTCAGGGAGTGAATGCAATATCATATCCGTAGCCAGTTCCAACTGGATAGGATATCCAAGCCTCTCAAGATGTTCGAGGTGACCCTTCATTTTCAACACATGAGGCCTAACAGGTTGTCCTTCAATCATCTTGCATGAATGAAGAGCCTTCATGGTGTCAAACCTTTCCTGACGTGCTTGCAACTGGAACATTTCCTTCAAATGATTTCCCAAATCATAAGCAACCATGTGTTCAAGGTCCTTCTGAAGGGCCTTACACATGGTAGCGAGCATCAAGCAACCAACATCAATAGAATCATCCATATGCTTCTTATGTTGATCCTTTTCAGCTCGAGTTGCGTTAGCAGCAGGCTCGGGTGGAACGGGTCCATCGAGAATGTACAACTTCCTTTCCTGTTTGAGAACAATTCTCAAACTGCGGATCCAATCCACATAGTTGTTGCCATTCTCTTCTAACTTGTCCTTCTCAAGGACTGATCGCAGTGACAGAGTTTGATTAGTGTTTACAGCCATTGATCTACAAAGATATGCAACAAATATGAACACATATAAGTTCCTATTTCATTTAAGAGATTTAAATATCGTATTTCATAAATACTCCCACTAAATTATATAACCTTCTTATACAATCATGCATAATATAATTTAATAGGCTAAGACCCAACTTCAATTTAATTTCAAGCCGGCTATGGCACGACTGCTCAAAATTAAACTAAAAAGGTAGATAACATTTATCAATCATATCAACATATGACTCTTAGATCCTTTATGAGATTATAGACATCATATGTCACATGTTTCAATCTCATCTTATGCCTTAGGCCCAAAACTGTTTTGATAGCCTAATTGAGTTCAACCATTTTAAACGTATAGCAATCACCGTTTGCTCATCTTGATCATACAAAGATAGAATTAATGTACATCGCTATGGCGTAGCCTACATAAAACTATCCGTGTACTCACAAGTGTTTAAAATGGGTGGCATAAACAAACTCAAATTTCAATGAAGGTTCAATTTTCATGTTTATCAATTAACATGACAAGGTTGATTCATGAAAATTATATGAGCATAATTATGAACATGGAATGATGCATCACAAATCACATTTGATGTATAATTACTAGTACGTGCCTTTGTAATCCAATGTTATCCCGCACTTCCAAGAAGTGCCTGTGGGAAAGTTTTTGGTTTTCAGCCTATATACTAAGTAATACTTCAAGACCCATATTCTAGATTAATCATATAATTCAATTCATAATCATGGCATATCAAAATATACAATTTTTTTCATAAGCAAATCCCATATAAATTCATACTCTAAATCATATTCATCATGAAAATTAACATAATCACATTATATAATTATCATGATTATCTAAAATAAACATAATGAACGGGGCTCTGATACCACTGTTAGATTTCAAGGGTCCATGCGCAGCGGAAGAATGCAAATTAACTCGAAAAACCCAGAGCCTAGGATCCGTTCTAGATGATTAATTAAGAAGTATGAAATAGAACAACCAACCTTGTGTGCTTTTGTCTTTGATAAACGTGTTCCAACTCCAGATTGATGATCTTGTGAATCCTCGATGAACAATCATTGAATCACGAACGTTAGATCTTGATTGGCAAAGATCCTCTATGTGTATCCACGCGTTGAACGAACCCTAGAACAATTCTAGGTGGATTGCTAGATCCTTTGATTGAAACTCCTTTCAATCAATGAAGAAATATGGAATTGGATTGTGTTTCGATTCTCAATTCTCAATTGAAAATCTCCCTTTTGTGTTTCTCTAAATCCAAAAACCGAGTGTATGACTGCTAGGGCAACCAAGGGTTTGTATTTATACGTTTTAAATATTTTCCCTTCGAGAAAACCCTAATTTTAAGTCATTTACGTACCTGTCAGCGCCGACGGGACGACTCGTCCCCCAGGGCACGAGTCGTCCCCTCTTCACAATGCCCAGATACACTCGTCCCCTTTACGGGGAATAATTGGTACAAACTCAGGGCACGAGTCGTCCCTATGGGCACGAGTCGTCCCCTATGGGACGAGTCGTCTCTCGTCCCTCAGGACAATCTCTCAGATTCACTCGTCCCAGGCCAAGGGAATAGTTGGTTCTGGCCTGGGGACGAGTCGCCCCCTGTGTTCAAAAATTCCATATCCTTCATTTTTTGACAATTCGTTCGATGCGTGTGACCCCATAGGACTATATTATGTTGGCAATGAGTTCGATCACATCGATCCTCATAAGACATGAGCGGACTCTAGCAAGCCATCATACCTACCCAAATAATATAATATTAAGTTCGATTTCCTACATAGAACATATCACAATCCCATTGTCACACGATGTTATATTGAACATGAGTCATGATCCACGTCAACTCATATTGTTCAATGCTTTCTCGTTACTAAGTAAATTGATCAATCGAATGATATTAATCACATTAATTCATTCGGACATGGCCATGTATATCATCAATCTTACTTACGAATGGCTTAGCAAACATCTCTCTTTACGAGGAACAAATTTCCATCTTGACTTATCATTCTTCCCAACAAGAATCCTATCATGCCAATAATAGCCCTTATTGTTATCCGGTTAAAGATAACGTTAAACTATATCAAACATAATATTCATCGAGTGGAAGACGATGATAATCTCAGGTCAAAGGATATCAATGATATAACTATATGAGATTTAATTATGACATTTGACCGTTACATAAAACTCATAATGGGTCAAGTCCAGTACCTTGTTCTTCAACAAGTACCCATGAATTTAATGTGCATCCCTATGCATATAATCATCATATGATTATCCATTAAACTTCATACTAGTGCTTCATAAGCACTAGGGACATGATTATTAAAGTAAACATGCAAACATATATAATAATCAAAGTAACAATCTCTTATATAAATGAAAACTGACATTACATATAACTCTATAGGCCTAGGGCACTAACACCTACAATTATAAGCCTCTACATAAGTTGGATTCGCAACAATCGATTTCTCTATCATGCTTGCAGCCGCATCCACTTTACCCTGTATATAAATCAATCAGTTCATCAAATGCTGTCTCAAACATGTCATCTTGTCAAACATTGGAAGATTTCTTCAGTTAGTGGACCTGCACAGTGTAGACTACTCCAAGATTGTTTAAGGACTGAGAGAAATTTAATTTGTATCAATAAAGCCAACTGCATAACATTGAAAAAGTCATCAAAACAAAAAAACAGCAAGCTATGCATTCAATGACCGTGCAATCAAGCACAAGCCTAGGAAATCACCTGATAACACTCCACAGCTTTATCAAGGTTGTCTCGGTCTTTGTATATCACCCCCAGATTATTGCATGCCTCAGCACAATGGGGATTGAAGTGGAAGGCAAGTTCATAGAACACAATTGCTTGCAGCCCGAAGATGTTTAAAAGAAATTGGGACCGCTTTCGTTAAGAAACATAAAGATTTTATTTAAGAAGAGAAAATATGGACGATTGTGAAGAAAGAAATGAAACAGCCAAGACAGTCCAAGTCTTTTGGACCTGATTTTCTTTCATAGACAATCTGGTGGAAGAGGACAAATCAAGATAAATTAACCACTCTGTGTGTCTAAAGTGTGGTGTGCTTTTCGTGTGATAGTTATAGAGAAAGCACATATCCCATATACCATGTCAAACTTCAGCATTTCTCCATAAGCAACCCCCAGATTATACATGGCATCAGCATAGTGCCAATTATAGTACAATGCTCTCTTATAGTATGCCACACCTTGGTTGATATCCCCTCCAATTTAACCTGGACGAAAGCATTATTCAATAACTAAGAGGCAAACTTAAAGAAACGAAGAAAAAGTTAGGTTATTGACACAATGACAGTGATTTACAAACAATTGCTGCAATGGATTAGAAAAGTTATCCTGTTTGCAGTATGCAAATAAATTTTTAAGAGTAGTTTCTGACATTAGTGAACATCCAATATGTGAACATGTGGGAATCAAGACACTATATTCGATATGCTAGTAACAAATTCTAGAAAACAGGCACATGTACTGTATTTGCTAGAACTTCAAGAAAAAAGGCTTCATATAATTACTGCACGGAGAAGTTTTTTCAGGTCATAAAGTCGTGAGCCTACATAATCAAGTTTAATCAAACTTAAAAACATAAACTGTCAAGAAATCACCTTTGTGCCTAAATCAGTCAATGCAATTGCCATGTTATTCTTTGCAATCTCAAAGTTAGGAGCGTCAGCCAGACACCTAGATACCACAACATTGAACCATATGGTGTGTCAGCTAAAGAATCCCAACAACATAAACTTGAAATATACTTGGACAAAGATTTTTAAAAAAATTGTTCAATGAAATATCCAGACACCTCTCATAGCAGGCAATAGATGACTCCAAATCTCCACAATTTTTATCGATAACACCCATATTGCAGTATGCTTCAGCATACATTGGCCTCTCCAATGCAGCCTTCTCATAACAATTAAGGGCCATGTCATATTCCATCATCTCAGAATAAACAACACCAAGGTTATAATATGCAGGCTGGAAGAAAATCTCAACAAATCAGGATTGAAAACTTGGCAAGAAAATAAAAAGGAACCAAATTAGAAAGTAAAAAAGAAATGAAATTACAGCATAATGAGGATCAATCTTGATAGCATCATAATATTTCTGAATACCGTCGTGAGTGTTGCCTGCAAGTTTTAAGCTGGTTCCAAGATCTGTTAACACAATGGCTAGGCATTCAGCCGCTGGCTTATATAAAGGGTCTGCACTCAAAGCCTTCTGGTAAGACTGCATCAAGTAGATTAATCTGGATGTGAATAGCGAATAGACGCACCAATTGCAATTGAAGATCGCAGCATTTATCAAAAGTAAAATCGCTGTATCAGCATTTTGTAGCTTGGCAGATAGTAAGCCAACTAAAATAAGTAATTCCATATTTTGGTCTAATATATGAGTTGATATTTGTTGAGAAAAGAGAGAAAATTTGGTGGTGGTGGAGATGGTATGCCCTGTTTGGGTTGGTTCCTCTCTTATATGTAATAAACGATGCAATTTTATATACCCATGGGTAAACAGTAAACTCCAGTGTTTAGCACATGGTAAAGGGTAATATCAGCATAGTAGATGACAGCAGCTCCCCATATTTTGTCAATGAACTAGAAAAGATTTACATCTTCTGGAGTTTACAGGGTAAAATGGATGCCGCTGCAAGCATGATAGAGAAAGCGATTGTTGCGAATCCAACTTATGCAGAGGCAAAACGTTTGACAAGATGACATGTTTGAGACAGCATTTGATGAACTGATTGATTTATATACAGGGTAAAATGGATGCCGCTGCAAGCATGATAGAGAAAGCGATTGTTGCGAATCCAACTTATGCAGAGGCAAAACGTTTGACAAGATGATATGACAGGGTAAAATGGATGCCGCTGCAAGCATGATAGAGAAAGCGATTGTTGCGAATCCAACTTATGATAGAGAAAGCGATTGTTGGAAAAGGTTGCTAAATATGTGATGTTTTTACTCTACTTGCCATCGTTAATATAGTACATGAATTGAACAGAAATGGCAAAACGTACAGCCATGAAATTTCAGAGTACTTCTCATACCATAGTAGAATGCCATGGAAATGATTGGTCATCCTAGCGTAGCAAACATGCTCTAATAATTTTGGATTCATTGTTTAGCTACTACACTGCCCTATAGTTTCAATATATATCTAACCCACATTTCTATGCCCCTCAAACAATGTTGATCAAATGTTAACCAACTGGATTAAACTACTAAACATAATAAACTAAACCGGAGAAGTATATGTGTGGCTTCATTGCATATCCGCCAGATTTCCAGCATAGCTGATCACATATTCACATCACATAAACCCTTAACCAGTTACATTCAACAACAAACCAAGCATAAATATTTACTAACCTTTATCAATTAGAATTGAACTGTTAGGGTTTTAACTACAAAATGCCATCTAATCAAACCAAGAATCAGAATCACGCCTAAGCTGATTAAATAACAGCAAATGGACAGCGCATAAAAAGGGGTCTAGAGAGAGAAAATGTACATTCAACAGCTGGGCTGGAGGCCGACAAGCTTGCAATACTCCAGCTGATATAACACTAAGAGTCGCCCATAAGAGCAGTGGAGAACGATTGAGGAGGAGGTTGTCGTGGTGGTGGTGGTGTTGAGAGAGTTGACAAGGTTGCGCTGGTTTTGAAATGATGAAATTCGCTGCGGCTGCCGCCGCCCTTACCGACGGGAGTGGGTTGATGTGTATGATTAGAGCGCCGGAGGGTGGCTTGTCCGTCGGTTAGCTGTTACGGCGGTGCAAGGAAATATTTAGTTTTATTACAAGTAGTATTTTTTTAAATTATTAAATAATTATTTATTGCTTCAAAAAATGAAATATTTAGTTTAAGTTTAAATATATTAATGCTTCCAACAATATATTAATATTTACAAAAAGGAAAATTTTAAGTATTTTTAACTTTCTTAGTTTTTTTTTTTAATATAGATAATAATTATTTTGTTTTGTTTTAAAGTTTGATTATTTAATTTCCAAAAAGAAAAATTAATTTTCAACTCTTTTAAATTCTTGAATTTTCATTAAACCCTTTAAAAGGAATATCAACTTCAAATTAACCAAACTATTGAATACATTCTCAGCACACGGGGATTTAACCAAATTGTAAACGAATTTCGTGTGAAAGCCCTTAATATGCAAAAATATTGCATTTCGAGCCCTAATGTGTCATAAGAAAATTATTAAGCCCCGTGCAAAAGACCCCTCGTTGATTTCATCCCTAAATTGTGATTAATCTTTTAATTTTCCACATCTTTCCCTTAATACCCTTTCTTCTCTATTAAATCTGGTGATAAATGGAGAGCTCTTTACGAAATTTTCTACATTTACTTGTCCTGTCAGCTACTGAAATTGTTCCAAAGGATTCCTAATCCATTGCAACTCTCGGATTATCTTTCTTAACATGGATCCGGCGTAAGAGGAAGTAATATTATGTTAGAGCTAAAAACAAAGTGAAAATCTCTTGTAAAACGTGTTCTACGCTCGTCTGAGTGTAGAACGTGTTTTTAAATAGGCACGGTGACATTTTTGTAAATAAATAGAACTTCTCAAAATGTGCGGTGACATTTTTGTAAATAATTGAAACTTATAAGAGGTAATTTTCTACCCAACAACAGGCACATTTTAACATTGTAAATAATTGAAACTCACCTGATACTTTTTGATACTGCAGAAAGCACTTCTGAATACTACAAGAGACATATTTTAACACTACAACAGGCATGTATTTTTTAATTCACTTTGACACTTTTCAATATTACAACAGACATTTTTCAATACTACAAGAGGCACTTTTCAATACTACACCAGACACCTTTTAACACTACAACAGACACTATTTTTCAACAATATCACCGCATTATTTAACATTACAACCGATTTAAATGTGTTTATTAGTGTCATAATAGAACATGCACTTAGTTTATATTGCAACAGGCACTTTATTGTACTAGAAAAGGCACTTTAGCAAAACAGGTTCTAGGATAGCTTATCCTAGAACTAGTTTCACACAAGAACAACTCAATATAATATTATGTTGGACCTAAAAAATATATCATCCTTTTTTTACTCCAGAGTAATACTTAAATATTTTTAGCATTAAAAAGTGTTCCTTGTACAGAAAGGATTCCTAATTCCTTGCAATTATTCGGATCTGATTGAGATTAGGAAATAGACTATTATTTTTGATGAACGGATTCGGAGCCCAGCATTACCTATATAAAGTAAAGGACCGAGTCAATTCTTTACCTACAATTTTAACAAAGAAACTGAGTTTATCAACATCAAACTTCAAAAGGTAAGTATTTATTTTTCTTTTCGTTTTTCTCTTTGTAATTTACTACAAATATGATCACTTATTTTATTAGTATTATTAATTGATCGAATATATTCCTTGACACATTACTAGTTTTTCAACATATTCCCTCCAATTGTTCTCACATAATATTAAGTTAATATATTATCCTAATGAAACTTAAAAAATTGATATCGATAGTATTTATATTATTGTATCAATAAAACGTTTTGGATTTTTTTATTAAAATATATACATAAATATTTTTTGTTTCCTTTTCGTTTCACTTCCTTTCTAAAAAAAAACTCGGAAACAACTTTAGCAAGGAAAATATATTAAATTTCCTTTTGTTTCCTTTACTTTCTCTCGTTTTTAAAACTCAGGAGCGCTCCCTTTACGTGATGATTATGACGAGAGAACAAAATACTCTTTCTTTCGTTTCATAATTAATGTAGACTTTCTTTTTTTAGCCAATCCCAAAATAAATATTTCATTTTTAAATTAGAAAATTAGTTTAATGTAATTTTATTATAATACAAACAATATAAAAATAAATAAAAAACATTTTTTAATATTGAAGGATTATGTTTAAAGTTTGTAAAAAGTGCTCCTTGTAGAGGAAGGATTCCTAATCCATTGCAACTTTCGGATTATCTTTCTTAACATGGATCCGACGTAAGAGGAAGTAAAATATTGGATCAGATGTGATATAAACTAGTACTTTTTCTCCGGTCGAAAACATCTCCAGTGACCTTGAAATAAGCAAATAAGATTAATGAACAGCAAATAATTGGGGTAAAAAAAATCCCTTCTTGGAATGCGAAATATATCAATTATGAATGTTTCTTGGGGTGGGTAGGAAGGGGAGTGTCATTGGTCGGGCTGAAGCAAAGTTGATTATGATGGAAAAGGTAAACTTATTCAACTATGCATGTGGGTATACTGAATTGAGATCATGTTCATTTTAATGTACTTTAGAATGTTTTTTCAGATTTGTTGTGCCTTTTGGTCTTCATCTTCAACAGTTTTTCAAGCATATATGCACTTACTGTTTGAATCATAACATCTTCAAAAGACACAATATGATAGAGATATTTCAAGTTTGCAGCCCCAGATATTCCGTCAAATGCGGACTGATCTGGCTTCCATGTGGAGTATCAGTAGCAAGATAAGTCATCTGAGAAGAGTGACGGCCAGAAACATCTCAGACACACATATAAGCGGAAAAAATCTAACCCGCAATCACGAAGGATGCACAACGATTGATGAGGACAACATCAGCATGAATGTAAGGATACTGTCTCTGAATCTTTATACATCCAATGCATCTATACTTGTTCAACAATCAATGTCATGTTCAAATTTACTAAGAGAAAGGATTTAAGGAAGCAATTTTAGTTCTTATCTAACCAAATCTTGCAGCTTTTTCTCCAATCCAGCCTCCCTAGTGTTCTTCTTGATTGTCTCCTTAGCAGCAGCCTCCCTAGCGGCAGCCTGATAATAACAGAGAAGGAGATACATATTAAGTAATAACCATACCAACTTATTTTTTTAATGAATCTAATTTTTGTTATTTTTTTAATGCAAACCTATCACTGACTTACCCTCTTTTCTGCCTTTTTCTTTGCTTTCTCCTTGGCTTCGTCGGCCTTCATTTTTGTTTCCTCCATTAATTCTTTCTCCTTCAAGGTAGCATGCCTTGCTTCCCGTATTAGGCCTGCAACCCTAGATCCCTGTAAAAAAGAGGAAATCTTAAATCAAAACTAGAATCTACATTGTAGGTGTAATACAAACTCAGCCCAAAACTAGAATCTACATTGTAGGTGTAATACAAACTCAGCCCAAAACTATAATCTACAGATTAAATTGAGTTGAAATATTACCGAACATTTTTTAATATGATCCTCTCTATCGACCAGAGACATAAGGTTCAGTTGTTTGCCACAAGAGCAATTGAAGACCTTGCCCTCTCCTGCAACCTTGGATCTTGGATTTTTTGACATCTTAGGATTAGATATCTGGACCATTCCAAAATTAAAAATTATAACTCTTATAGGTGAAGTATAAGACCAGTTTGCATTTTATAGTTCAACTATATAATATGTAAAGTATCAAATTAATTTATAGCTACTATTAAAAATTTTGATTTTTTCTTGTCAAACAGATTGTCTTATAGTTGAACTATAAAATGCAAACTAGTCTTATACTTCACCTATAAGAGTTATAATTTTTAATTTTGGAATGGTTCAGATATCTAATCCTAAGATGCCAAAAAATCCAAGATCCAAGGTTGCAGGAGAGGGCAAGGTCTTCAATTGCTCTTGCGGCAAACAACTGAACCTTATGTCTCTGGTCGACAGAGAGGATCATATTAAAAAATGTTCGGTAATATTTCAACTCAATTTAATCTGTAGATTATAGTTTTGGGCTGAGTTTGTATTACACCTACAATGTAGATTCTAATTTTGGGCTGAGTTTGTATTACACCTACAATGTAGATTCTAATTTTGATTTGAGATTTCCTCTTTTTTTACAGGGATCCAGGGTTGCAGGCCTAATATGGGAAGCAAGGCATGCTGCCATGAAGGAGAAAGAATTAATGGAGGAAACAAAAATGAAGGCCGACGAAGCCAAGGAGAAAGCAAAGAAAAAGGCAGAAAAGAGGGTAAGTCAGTGATAGGTTTGCATTAAAAAAAATAACAAAAATTAGATTCATTAAAAAAATAAAAATAAGTTGGTATGATTATAAAGTTATTACTTAATATGTATCTCTTTCTCTGTTATTATCAGGCTGCCGCTAGGGAGGCTTCTGCTAAGGAGGCAGCCAAGAAGAACGCTAGGGAGGCTGGATTGGAGAAAAAGCTGCAAGATTTGGTTAGATAAGAACTAAAATTGCTTCCTTAAATCCTTTCCCTGAGTAAATTTGAACATGAGATTGATCGTTGAACAAGTATAGATGCATTGGATGTATAAAGATTCAGACAGAGTATCCTTATATTCATGCTGATGTTGTCCTCATCAATCGTTGTGCATCCTTCGTGATTGGGAGTTAGATCTTTTTCGCTTATATGTGTGTCTGAGATGTTTCTGGCAGTCACTCTTCTCAGATGACTTATCTTGCTATTGATACTCCACATGGAAGCCAGATCATTCCGCATTTGACGGAATATCTGGGACTGCAAACTTGAAATATCTCTATCATATTGTGTCTTTTGAAGATATTATGATTCAAACAGTAAGTGCATATATGCTTGAAAAACTGTTGAAGATGAAGACCAAAAGGCACAACAAATCTGAAAAAACATTCTAAAGTACATTAAAATGAACATGGTCTCAATTCAACATACCCACATGCATAGTTGAATAAGTTTACCTTTTCCTTTTCCATCATAATCAACTTTGCTTCAGCCCGACCAATGACACTCACCCACCTACCCACCCCAAGAAACATTCATAATTGATCTATTTCGCATTCCAAGAAGGGATTTGTTTTACCCCAATTATTTGCATTTCACTAAGCTTATTTGCTTATTTCAAGGTCACTCGAGATGTTTTCGACCGGAGAAAAAGTACTAGGTTATATCACATCTAATCCGGGGTATGACCTTTCTCTATGGGGTTCTCACAACCAGGGTAGGACCCCATTTTCCTAATCGTATTTGATGAGCCACCCGACCAAAATTCTCTCGTTCGATTAATCAGCGGAGTTTAAATTTCAAATTATGGCGTTTAGCATTTCTGATTCCTTTTGAGTTAACCAACTCTCACCGACATGTGTGATGCCACATGTCTTTGTGAGTTATCCGTTCGTGACACAAACAAAATTTCACATAACTTTTACATGAGCGTCTGTTTAGTTTGCAGACCAAGCTCATTATATGGCTTATCACCCCGACCATAAATAATCTGGCACACGAAGCAAGGGGCCACCTCGAGCCCATACCCTTCAAATTGGGCCCCAGATCGCTTTAATACAAACTTATCCTCCTCACCGATTAAAACAAGTTATCTGGACCGAGTCATCACAAGACCGCGAACACCCTTGATCATCTCGCATCCCCGCATAAGGGGCCACCAAGATTTCGGTCATCCTCATCGGAATCCCGATTTGTATCTCGTAGATCACAACTCCGTACGAGCTTTGATACTAACCCACAGATCTGACCCTATCCCATTAAATGGAGCATTAGGCAACCATTACGCACGTTGTAGAGCTGAACCAACTGTCACCTGCGGTTTTATCTTTAATCCTTTCAACGACATGCATTACAGTAATAGCGTCCTTTCAACGACATCCATTACAGTAATAACGTCCTTTAACCGTACTTCAATAAGAGTCTGCCACGCGTCTTAAGTAAGACAAATATGGTCAACTGTTAAGATCTTATCAAACAGATCTCACTTTACCCTATAAACATTCCCCTTAGTCCCCTATGGCAAGGTATGTTCATTATCTAACCCTAAATACACACACACACACACAGAGGCATTGTCACTTAGTGGACTAAGCCCATTACTCCAATATTTATAACCCAGCAGTTTTCTTATTAATGGATTTACAGCTTTTGGGTGTACTTCACTAGGCCCATTGTCACTTAGTCCACTAAGCCCATTACTCCAATATTTATATACCCCCATTTATTTATTTTTTTTAATTTTTTTTAAATGTACACTTTTATTTTGTAAGTTTAAATTACATGTCTGGTCGGGTACGGGTCGGGTTCGAATTCGACCATTTCGGGTTGAATTCGGTTAATATGCTTAAATAATCGGGTCGGATTCAGTTAGGTCAAACCAGACCCAACCCGACCCGTTGACATCCCTATATACATCACACAAATTTGGTATAAGTAAATTGTTGCACTTCTTACTATATTATTCATTTGCAATAAATTTGGTGCCAAACATCGTCACACATATTTTAGAATCTTATTATAATATACTTCCTCCGTCTCATTATAAATATACATTTTCTTAATTGTACGTTCCATTATAAACTACACGCTTTATAAAATAGAAATATTTTACTTATTTTTATATTAATGGAACCCACATGTCATACTCAAAAACAACAATTCAATTATTTATACCCGACTTTCTCTCTGCTCTTTTCATACTCACAACACCTACTTCACTACACTTTTTCTTAATTCTTGTAAACATTAATTGGAAATATTGTAGTGGGACGGAGGGAGTAATTATTTCACTTTTGAATGAGATCATTTTTTGGTACAAATTTACATAAAATTTAATTGAAATGCATTTAACATAAAACAAAAATAGAATATTTTTAATATATAAATTATTATTACATAATAATACAACATTCACATGACAGTTTTTATGTATTTTCAACATTGTTGGCTTATTTGAATTTAGTTTATTTTATGACAACTTTTTGCTTTCATGTAACATGTATTTTAGAATTTTATCGTCTCAATTAAATATGTCAATTAAATATGAGAAGTAAGATATTATGTGCTTATTTTTTTTAAAAAAAATATTCCTATATAAATTTTTACCAAGAAAGATAGAATACAGTTTTTATCTTTATCGGCAACAAATAACACTTACTATAACGGAATGTAACATTCTCTTTTTCTCAAATGTAACAATTTTTATTCCGCGATGTATCCATAGTTTTGCAGAAAATTGATTAACGATAACATAAAATTTACACAAAACTACTGTTACGTTTTATAATAAAGGAATGTAGCATTTTATTCTGACTTGTAACCGCTTTTATTCTGAAATGTAACATTTTTTTTCTAAAATATAGCAGTTTTTATTTTGAAATGTAATCATACTTTTGCAGAAAAGGAATTAAGGATAGCATAAAATTTACTGCAAAACTAATGTTACATTTTATAATAAACACTGTTGCAATCATTTGTTGATATTTCTTACTTTCAAAAAAAAAATTGTAACATTTGCTATACAAAAACTATTACATTCATTTTTATAACAAATTATACTTATATATATAGTCTGTTATATTTCAATTATTACCTTCTCTAAAAAAACTATCTAACCATTTAAAACTTTCTGCAAACCTACAGTTACATTTTAAAATAAATACTGTGAAATTTCAAATTTTTAACAGTTACTTTTCTTCATATTAAGTGTTACATTTTAGGCGAACACTCAACTTTTTTGTTTGTTACAAAATATGATTTTATAAAAATAATTTAATGAACGGAGTTGTGACATTGTAAAAAAGTAAAAAATTCAGTGGTGACACTCAACCAGAAAAAGAACACTAGAAACATTGGAAATTGGTCTGTAGTTAAATAATGATCAAAATATTATTTTTGCCTAATTTTATATCGAGTACAATTAAATTTAAAATTAAAATTAATCACTTAAATAAAGGTAATGCTAAAATGTCATGTTGTTCTATTATGCTACGAACACTATGAAACATTTACCGAACCCGATCCGAGCCCCCCCGAACAGAGCAACAAAAAAAAATCAAAAATTCCACAAAAAACAGCACTAAATTTTACCAGAAAATCAATTACATAGAACCCTAGAAATTCGTGGATACATCCATTGAACAGTGCAACAACAAAAATCAAAAATTCCACAAACATTCATGATCAGACCAGAAATAACGAGTTCAGCAAAACGAGTAAGAGGAATGTGAATCTGTGATAGGGGAAGCCGCGGAACAATGTGAAGAGAAAGACGAGCGGGGAGGGAGAAAGACGAGTAAGATGCATACCTGAGCTGTAATGGCGCCGCCGAGGAAGAGAAAGAACTGTATTGGCGTCGACGAAGAGGAAGAACTGTAGGCGCCGGCGCCATCGCCGCAAGAGAGAGAGACGAGCGGGGAGGGAGAGAAAGGGCGCCGCAGAGGCGGGGTGAGAGAAAACTGAAAAGAGCCCTAATTTTATCTCTCCAAAAACCCTAATTTTCTTTTACAGGAGTATACTCCCTCCGTCCGTTTACATGGTTCACACTTTCTATTTTGGACGTCCATTTACATGGTTCACACTTTGTTTCTTTCCTAAAAAGGAAACCTTAAATCACTATTCTCTCTACTCATTCTCTCTCCTACATTATTTTAATACTCACAACACATTATAATTTACTATTCCCTCCACTCATTCTCTCTCCTATTTTATTTTCACACTCACAACACTTTCAATATAATACTCTCTCCTTAATTTCCGCGCAAACAGTAAGTGTGAACCAACTATGCGGACGGAGGGAGTATATATATAATCCTTCCTCCATTTACTTACTTTACACTTTCTATTTTGAGCGTCCAAATACATAATTCACACTTTATTTTTTACCTAAAATGGAAACTTTATATTATTAAAATATTAACCCTACCCCACTCATTCTCTCTCCTACATTATTATAATACTCACAACATCATTATAATTTACTATTCCCTCCACTCATTCTCTCTCCTATTTTACTTTCACTCTCACAACACTTTCAATATAATACTCTCTCCTTAATTTACGTGAGTACAGTAACTGTGAAGTAACAAATTGGACGGAGGGAGTACATATATATATATACTCCCTCCGTCCCATTAATAAGTTCATCATTTTGGAGTTGGCACGTAAATTAAGGAAAATAGAAGAGAGGAGAAAGTGTTGTGAGTATAAAAAGTAAAATAGTAGAGAGAATGAGTGGAGGGAATAGTAAATTTGAAAAGTGTTATGAGTGTAAAAGTAAAGTATGAGAGATAATTAGTGGGTGAAATAGTAAATATTCTTTGCCATTTTAGGAAAGGTGAAGCTTTTAACGGGACACCCATTTTGACAAAAAGTGAAGTTATTAATGGGAAGGAGGGAGTATATGGAATCCACTTTATTAGTGGATATTGCTGTTATTTGTATTTAAGTATATTTAGTCAAAAGTTGTGGATCCCTCTTCTGAGGACAAATGCGCACCGCACATTTGGCGCGATCCACTACTTCCCTTTGTAGTATAAATAAGGAGCCTTTCTCATCTGAGAAGGCAGGTTTTTATTTTATAAGTTTTTTCAGTTCTCCCTTCTCTCTAGATATCCCTCTCCCTCTACAACCATCCACTGTACGATAAACCATCCCCTGACAACCTTTGTAAATTATCCAGTTCTGTATCAATAAATAAGTAAGTTGTTCTTACTTTCCTTGTTCTTTATTTTATATATACATGCTTTTATACATGCTTTCTTTAGTATAAAAGACTTTTTAAATTTATAAGGTATATCGGTATCGGAAACCAGCCAGCGTCAGGTGTCGTCGAGACACTTTTGAGATGATGTTTTCATCATCACTCATCGCAGCTGTATGATATTCAAAATTTATACAGTGTGGCGGGTAGAATAAAGACCACGTACCTTAAAATTAAAAAGTCAATTTTACTATTAGAAAAAAGTCAAATTTACTATTTTACTGTAGCAATTTAAAATTCCATTTCCCTTAGAATTTATGCATTTTATATCTTTTGAATTCTCATGTTTGCTTAGTTTAAATCGGTCATTTGCTTATTTTGGTATCAGAGCCTTTTATTCAACAAAGTTAACTAATTAGCTCATCTTATTTATTTGTCCCGAGTCGGTGTGTCTCCTAGGTCTAAGTCACGCAATTGGAAGTGTAAGTCGTGCATCCGATTAGGAAAGAAAGTGTATCCGAGGCAAGACATAAAATAAATAATGAGTTGGTTAGGTAATTTTACGAATAGAAGATCTCTTCGAAATCATAATAATCAAATGAATGATTATAACATACAAACTGAAAATGATGAAGATAGAAATAATAAAAGTATATTGTCTAAGGATACTCAATTTTTAACAAATTGGAAACCTCCATCTATACCAATATCTGAAATATACAAAGATAAAGGCATATTCGATTTTAGATCAAGATTAGCTATAAAAACAAAAGAAACAATTACCCCTCTATATTCCAATAATCAAACAATGAGTTTATTCTCAAAATCCTCAATAAAAAAATATATATCACAAGGATACAGATTTTTGCATATAGGATTAGTACAAATAGCTATTAAACCATTAACAAAGAAAAGATTAGATACAAGTATCCAAATTGCTTTAAGAGATGCAAGACACTTAAATTATGTAGACTCTTTAATAGGAGCAATTGAAACAAGTTTAACAAATGGACCAATACATTTTAATACCTATCCTAATTTTACAATATCATTAACAGATCCTCATATAATGAAAATTTTAACTTTAGATATTTTAACCCATAATTATCATATGCAAATAGGCTCACATATATATGAAATATTTTCTAGATTACATTTCAAAGTAATGAATACTGGACTTTGTCAAAATGCTTTTAATAAAACTATAACAACTGGAGAAACAGTCTTCTGGAAAATAGATAGGACAAAAGCTAACATAACAATTCCAAAAACTATTAAATGGAGTGATATAACTCTACCAGAAAAATGGACTTATTAATCTAAAACAATGCCAAGTACAAAGATAAAAAACAAACAAACAAGTGAATTGGAACAAATTATACAATATGAAGATGGCTCAGTAGACTTAAAATTTAAAAGATCACAATCTTTAAATAGAAATAAAAATTTTAATTTTGAAATACCCTCTAGAAGATCCACCTCAGGAAGATATGAATTCCAACAAGGAAATAATTCACAAAATAATCAACCAAATTTAGAATCAGAAATTGAAACAGAAAACCAATATGAAGCGGCGGATAATACTGGCATAAAAAGAAATGGAAATTTTGTACATCCGTATGAAGACAGCGAATTCACATTAAATATGATAAAAAAGGAATTCAAGTTAGACAAAAGAGTTCTGAGATAAGACTTTCAAAATGAAAAAAATAAGGAAAATAGAGAATTATTCTTCAAAACATATGACGAAAAAGAACAGAAAATAATTAAGGAAACATATTATGAATTCTGCAAAATACAAGAAATGCATATACCGTTCTTTGAATTCTTAAATGACGAATATTTGTATAAAATAACCCCAATAACTCAAAAAATTAGAAAATGGTATAAGGTAACTACAGGAAGTCTATTACCAAGTCATGAATATTATGAAGGAGAAAGACCTCCCTTAGAACCAGCTTATTTTAGTAAAAATGGAGTACAACATGGAATATTATCAATAGTACACACTGACCAAATAGAGGAAAAGATAAGACCTACATTTACAAAATAATTGGATAAATTTATCATTATATACAATTGGACAACAATTAGACAGAGTCGAAGATAAAATAGACAATGTTACGAATGGAATAGCAATAAATATATATATATATATATATATATATATATATATATATATATATATATATATATATATATATATATATATATATATATATATATATATATATATATATATACTCCCTCCGTCCCACCAAGAGTGTCACCCTTTTAGGGGTGACACGCAAATTAAGAAAAAAAGGAGAAAGAAAAAATGTTGTGAGTGTAATTTGAAAATAGGAGAGAGAATTAGTAGAGAAAATAGTGAATTTAAAAGTGTTGTAAGTGTAGAGGAGAGAATTAGCGGAGGGAATAGTGGATGATATATATATATATATATATATAAAGGTAATGTGTTGTGAGTGTAAAAGTAAAATAGGAGAGAGAATAGTAAATTTAAAAAGTGTTGTGAGTAAAAATTAGTGGGTCTCATTTCCATTTTGGGAAAGTATAGATTATTGTGGGACGCCCAAAAGGGAATTTTTTTTATATATTTGTTGGACGGAGGGAGTATATATATATATATATTATAAATGGGAACGGGGTGCTACAGTACAATGAACAGTACCAAGCGTCGAATTTCCCATTTTGCCCTCACTAAGTTGTCCCTTTCCCATTTTGCCCTTTAAAAAAAAAATTATTAAAAAAAAAAAAACGTTTCCTCGAACACGAGCTTAATTAAGGGGCTAAATTATAAATTTCAACTTAGGTATACGTTGGAGTCCGAAGCAGAAATTTGTGGTCCCGAATCCGATCGGGTCATGAAAAATTGAAACCATATCCGATTTTTTGAATCGGATTACCTTCGGTACGGATCGGGTTCGATTAAATTGTCATCCCTAGTTAAGAAATTGGCCATTGTTGCATCAACGAGCGAGATATCTATAGTATAAATTAGAGCTCCACTAGCTACAGTTCTTTGAACAGTTCCATCTGCCGAAATTACCATTTTGCCCTCATACATTTGTCCCTTTCCCATTTTGTCCTTAAATTTTTTTTTTAAATTAAAAAAAAATATATATATATATAAAAAACACCCCTGGCCTTGGACAAGGGGCATGTACTAGTGATCATATAAGAATAGATGATTGTTGTTGAAGGAGTTCGGTGTCAAATTGACATAATTTTCACCTAAACAATTTTTTTGAATGGTCTAGACCTGATATTCATCATACTGATATACGGTCTGACTGTACGAACCCAAACTACTGATATACGGTCTGACTGTACGAAACCTCCATCTATACCAATATCTGAAATATACAAAGATAAAGGCATATTCGATTTTAGATCAAGATTAGCTATAAAAACAAAAGAAACAATTACCCCTCTATATTCCAATAATCAAACAATGAGTTTATTCTCAAAATCCTCAATAAAAAAATATATATCACAAGGATACAGATTTTTGCATATAGGATTAGTACAAATAGCTATTAAACCATTAACAAAGAAAAGATTAGATACAAGTATCCAAATTGCTTTAAGAGATGCAAGACACTTAAATTATGTAGACTCTTTAATAGGAGCAATTGAAACAAGTTTAACAAATGGACCAATACATTTTAATACCTATCCTAATTTTACAATATCATTAACAGATCCTCATATAATGAAAATTTTAACTTTAGATATTTTAACCCATAATTATCATATGCAAATAGGCTCACATATATATGAAATATTTTCTAGATTACATTTCAAAGTAATGAATCTTGGACTTTGTCAAAATGCTTTTAATAAAACTATAACAAGCTGGAGAAAGCAGTCTTCTGGAAAATAGATAGGACAAAAGCTAACATAACAATTCCAAAAACTATTAAATGGAGTGATATAACTCTACCAGAAAAATGGACTTATTAATCTAAAACAATGCCAAGTACAAAGATAAAAAACAAACAAACAAGTGAATTGGAACAAATTATACAATATGAAGATGGCTCAGTAGACTTAAAATTTAAAAGATCACAATCTTTAAATAGAAATAAAAATTTTAATTTTGAAATACCCTCTAGAAGATCCACCTCAGAAGATATGAATTCCAACAAGGAAATAATTCACAAAATAATCAACCAAATTTAGAATCGAAATTGAAACAGAAAACCAATATGAAGCGGCGGATAATACGGCATAAAAAGAAATGGAAATTTTGTACATCCGTATGAAGACAAATAATTCACATTAAATATGATAAAAAAGGAATTCAAGTTAGACAAAAGAGTTCGAGATAAGACTTTCAAAATGAAAAAAATAAGGAAAATAGAGAATTATTCTTCAAAACATATGACGAAAAAGAACAAAATAATTAAGGAAACATATTATGAATTCTGCAAAATACAAGAAATGCATATACCGTTCTTTGAATTCTTAAATGACGAATATTTGTATAAAATAACCCCAATAACTCAAAAAATTAGAAAATGGTATAAGGTAACTACAGGAAGTCTATTACCAAGTCATGAATATTATGAAGGAGAAAGACCTCCCTTAGAACCAGCTTATTTTAGTAAAAATGGAGTACAACATGGAATATTATCAATAGTACACACTGACCAAATAGAGGAAAAGATAAGACCTACATTTACAAAATAATTGGATAAATTTATCATTATATACAATTGGACAACAATTAGACAGAGTCGAAGATAAAATAGACAATGTTACGAATGGAATAGCAATAAATATATATATATATATATATATATATATATATATATATATATATATATATATATATATATATATATATATATATATATATATATATATATATATATATATATATATATATATATATATATATATATATATACTCCCTCCGTCCCACAAGAGTGTCACCCTTTTAGGGGTGACACGCAAATTAAGAAAAAAAGGAGAAAGAAAAAATGTTGTGAGTGTAATTTGAAAATAGGAGAGAGAATTAGTAGAGAAAAGAGTGAATTTAAAAGTGTTGTAAGTGTAGAGGAGAGAATTAGCGGAGGGAATAGTGGATGATATATATATATATATATATAAAGGTAATGTGTTGTGAGTGTAAAAGTAAAATAGGAGAGAGAATAGTAAATTTAAAAAGTGTTGTGAGTAAAAATTAGTGGGTCTCATTTCCATTTTGGGAAAGTATAGATTATTGTGGGACGCCCAAAAGGGAATTTTTTTTATATATTTGTTGGACGGAGGGAGTATATATATATATATA
Source organism: Adenophora triphylla var. japonica (assembly GCA_022495995.1). NCBI lineage: Eukaryota > Viridiplantae > Streptophyta > Magnoliopsida > Asterales > Campanulaceae > Adenophora > Adenophora triphylla. Next base: position 63,010 of record JAFEMH010002917.1, read on the forward strand.
TTATAAATGGGAACGGGGTGCTGATACAATGATAGTACCAAGCGTCGAATTTCCCATTTTGCCCTCACTAAGTTGTCCCTTTCCCATTTTGCCCTTTAAAAAAAAAATTATTAAAAAAAAAAAAACGTTTCCTCGAACACGAGCTTAATTAAGGGGCTAAATTATAAATTTCAACTTAGGTATACGTTGGAGTCCGGTCGGCTGTGGTCCCGAATCCGATCGGGTCATGAAAAATTGAAACCATATCCGATTTTTTGAATCGGATTACCTTCGGTACGGATCGGGTTCGATTAAATTGTCATCCCTAGTTAAGAAATTGGCCATTGTTGCATCAACGAGCGAGATATCTATAGTATAAATTAGAGCTCCACTAGCTACAGTTCTTTGAACAGTTCCATCTGCCGAAATTACCATTTTGCCCTCATACATTTGTCCCTTTCCCATTTTGTCCTTAAATTTTTTTTTTAAATTAAAAAAAAATATATATATATATAAAAAAACACCCCTGGCCTTGGACAAGGGGCATGTACTAGTGATCATATAAGAATAGATGATTGTTGTTGAAGGAGTTCGGTGTCAAATTGACATAATTTTCACCTAAACAATTTTTTTGAATGGTCTAGACCTGATATTCATCATACTGATATACGGTCTGACTGTACGAACCCAAACTACTGATATACGGTCTGACTGTACGAAACCTCCATCTATACCAATATCTGAAATATACAAAGATAAAGGCATATTCGATTTTAGATCAAGATTAGCTATAAAAACAAAAGAAACAATTACCCCTCTATATTCCAATAATCAAACAATGAGTTTATTCTCAAAATCCTCGATAAAAAAATATATATCACAAGGATACGAGATTTTTGCATATAGGATTAGTACAAATAGCTATTAAACCATTAACAAAGAAAAGATTAGATACAAGTATCCAAATTGCTTTAAGAGATGCAAGACACTTAAATTATGTAGACTCTTTAATAGGAGCAATTGAAACAAGTTTAACAAATGGACCAATACATTTTAATACCTATCCTAATTTTACAATATCATTAACAGATCCTCATATAATGAAAATTTTAACTTTAGATATTTTAACCCATAATTATCATATGCAAATAGGCTCACATATATATGAAATATTTTCTAGATTACATTTCAAAGTAATGAATACTTGGACTTTGTCAAAATGCTTTTAATAAAACTATAACAACCGGAGAAACGGTCTTCTGGAAAATAGATAGGACAAAAGCTAACATAACAATTCCAAAAACTATTAAATGGAGTGATATAACTCTACCGAGAAAAATGGACTTATTAATCTAAAACAATGCCAAGTACAAAGATAAAAAACAAACAAACAAGTGAATTGGAACAAATTATACAATATGAAGATGGCTCAGTAGACTTAAAATTTAAAAGATCACAATCTTTAAATAGAAATAAAAATTTTAATTTTGAAATACCCTCTAGAAGATCCACCTCAGGAAGATATGAATTCCAACAAGGAAATAATTCACAAAATAATCAACCAAATTTAGAATCAGAAATTGAAACGAGAAAACCAATATGAAGCGCGGATAATACCGGCATAAAAAGAAATGGAAATTTTGTACATCCGTATGAAGACAAATAATTCACATTAAATATGATAAAAAGGAATTCAAGTTAGACAAAAGAGTTCTGAGATAAGACTTTCAAAATGAAAAAAATAAGGAAAATAGAGAATTATTCTTCAAAACATATGACGAAAAAGAACAGAAAATAATTAAGGAAACATATTATGAATTCTGCAAAATACAAGAAATGCATATACCGTTCTTTGAATTCTTAAATGACGAATATTTGTATAAAATAACCCCAATAACTCAAAAAATTAGAAAATGGTATAAGGTAACTACAGGAAGTCTATTACCAAGTCATGAATATTATGAAGGAGAAAGACCTCCCTTAGAACCAGCTTATTTTAGTAAAAATGGAGTACAACATGGAATATTATCAATAGTACACCCTGACCAAATAGAGGAAAAGATAAGACCTACATTTACAAAATAATTGGATAAATTTATCATTATATACAATTGGACAACAATTAGACAGAGTCGAAGATAAAATAGACAATGTTACGAATGGAATAGCAATAAATATATATATATATATATATATATATATATATATATATATATATATATATATATATATATATATATACTCCCTCCGTCCCACCAAGAGCGTCACCCTTTTAGGGGTGGCACGCAAATTAAGAAAAAAGGAGAAAGAAAAAATGTTGTGAGTGTAATTTGAAAATAGAAGAGAGAATTAGTGGAGGAAATAGTAAATTTAAAAAGTGTTGTGAGTGTAGAGGAGAGAGAATTAGTGGAGGGAATAGTGGATGATATATATATATATATATATATATATAAAGGTAATGTGTTGTGAGTGTAAAAGTAAAATAGGAGAGAGAATAGTAAATTTAAAAAGTGTTGTGAGTAAAAATTAGTGGGTCTCATTTCCATTTTGGGAAAGTATAGATTATTGTGGGACGCCCAAAAGGGAATTTTTTTTATATATTTGTTGGACGGAGGGAGTATATATATATATATTATAAATGGGAACGGGGTGCTACAGTACAATGAACAGTACCAAGCGTCGAATTTCCCATTTTGCCCTCACTAAGTTGTCCCTTTCCCATTTTGCCCTTTAAAAAAAAAATTATTAAAAAAAAAAAACGTTTCCTCGAACACGAGCTTAATTAAGGGGCTAAATTATAAATTTCAACTTAGGTATACGTTGGAGTCCGGTCGGCTGTGGTCCCGAATCCGATCGGGTCATGAAAAATTGAAACCATATCCGATTTTTTGAATCGGATTACCTTCGGTACGGATCGGGTTCGATTAAATTGTCATCCCTAGTTAAGAAATTGGCCATTGTTGCATCAACGAGCGAGATATCTATAGTATAAATTAGAGCTCCACTAGCTACAGTTCTTTGAACAGTTCCATCTGCCGAAATTACCATTTTGCCCTCATACATTTGTCCCTTTCCCATTTTGTCCTTAAATTTTTTTTTTTAAATTAAAAAAAAATATATATATATAAAAAAACACCCCTGGCCTTGGACAAGGGGCATGTACTAGTGATCATATAAGAATAGATGATTGTTGTTGAAGGAGTTCGGTGTCAAATTGACATAATTTTCACCTAAACAATTTTTTTGAATGGTCTAGACCTGATATTCATCATACTGATATACGGTCTGACTGTACGAACCCAAACTACTTGTAATACCAAATTTCATTGCACTTCCGTAGCCCCAATGAAATCGCTTTTGTATGGGTTTTTTTATTTTCACATACTCCCTCCGTTCCTCCGAAAGTTCAAAGTATGAGGAAAATTTATCAACTTTATTGCAATTTCACCAAACACTTATAGAAAAAATTAATTATCCGAATGAAAATCTAAAAATGTTATGGATTCACCATTAAAAATACTTTCAAAAATAATTTAAAAATTTTCATTTGGATAATCAATTTTCCTATAATTTCTTAGTCAAAGTGTAAGAAAGTTGACAAATTTTCTTTTGACTTTGAACTTTCGGGTAGGACGGAAAGAGTATTTTTTTTTTCAATGGAATTTATTTTTTTGATCAGAGTTTGTTCAATGGAATTGGTTCGCTCTTATTCAATGAGTCTATGAGATTTTTTTTTTTTTTTTTTCTGAAGGAACTATGAGATTTACTTAAGAAAAAATGGTTTTAGTGTTATGTTGAATTTTTGCCGATTAATACTTTAGTAAAAAAATAAAAAAATAAACTATGTGTCACAAACACGGCTATCATAAATTGATTGATTGTTGTATTTATAGATCTCACTACTTATTAATCAATCAATCAATCAATCCACCACTACTACCACCGACAACCGTGTTTGTGTCAAAGAATTTGTAAGACTTTTTTTTGTCTCCCTAGCATGACTCAATTTTGCTAGATATATAAACTATTATTTTAATATACATATTGTAATATACTCCCTCCGTCCCCCGTGAATAGACACTTATTTTTTTTTTGGGACGTCCCACGTGAATAGACACTGCCCAAAATGGAAAAAAATTTATTATTTTATATTCATCCTACCCCACCCACTCATTCTCTCTCTTCATTTCCTACCACACAATTTATTCAACCAACTCCACTCATTCTCTCTCTTCATTTCCTACCACACATTTTCATTATTATATTCATTTTCCTTAGTTATTGTGCCAAGATTTTTGGTGTCTATTCACGTGGGACGGAGGGAGTATATGAGAAAGACTGTATTGAAATATGATACCCAAATGAATGTTGTTGTTATTTTGTTATCTTGGGAAAGGGGGATATGCTAAATTTTCAAACTCTCATTGGTGAGAAAATCATCATAGCTATTTCTATGACCTATCGTGTTACTTATATAAAGAAGGGACAATTCACAATTGTAACTTATGTTGTCACCCTTTAAGATTTTCTGGGGCCCAACGATTATTTCTATTTACATTCACGGAAACTTCATGTTTGTCAATGTGACCTGAAGAGCTTGCAGTTCATGCATCTGATTGTTGATTAGCTCCTTTATCATTATCATCGGGCTTTGTAAGTCAGGTAAATTGCAAGAGGTTCATACTTTATACATATTCATGTTGGCTACCATTACAAAAATTGTGAAGTGTAAGTAGCATATATATAAGTTGATTTCTTGAATTGTTACTATCTCTACTCATACTAGAGCCGTCAATTTGCGACGGTTCCGTCGGGATGTCCCGTCCCGACATACAAATAGGACGGGATGAGACGGAATATTTTAGTCCTGCGAAAATTCGTCCCGTCCCGTTTTAGTCGTGGGACAACTTAGTGCCGTCCCGTCCCGTTATCCCGTATTGACGACTCTTTATTGTGGGTATGTTGTGAAAGCGTGAGCTTTTTGGGAACAATTGTGTTTCCTTATTTTCGAAATGTCTTCATCATGGTAAGAAGATTTTGGGACTTTCATGCAAGATTTATTATTGTCCTACTTTGACAAGGAGTTGTAAATATAGTAAATATATTTTATATTTATGTACATAGTTTTATATTAGGACTAACCTACTAATAATTTAGTCTTTGTGAGTGTGATTTGTATTTCCTTATAGGTAAAGAGATCTCACAAAGGAAGAAGTTGATTGCGTGAAGACCTTCTCCAAAGTGCATATAAATACAAGGCATTCAGCACAAGAGAAGCTACGGATTTTAGAGAAAAAAATACATTGTTCTTCATAGCTTTCGAAAGTATTGTTTTAAGTTGTGAGTGAAGGTTGTGCCTTACATCCGTAACTCACATCTAGGTTTTCATTGAGTTCCTTGTTTTACTTCTGACTAGAATAGGTCCTACTTGGGAAAGGGGAAGTGTTCTTGTCGTAGAAGGTGATTAGAACTCATTTAGTATTTTAGTCTTTTAGTTTTTCACTTATTTGTTTTTGTAAACATCAAAAGTTTTTATAGTAAAAAGTTTTTGGGCGTAAGCCTAGTTTGCTGATCTCAAGATCAGTAAGCGTATATAACTCTTGTGTTTTTACTTTAGTTCGTTTTATTCCGCTGCATTATCTGTGGATGTGTGGACAGTTGTGAGACACATCTGTACTCACATTCATATTTTGTTGAGTGTTTGAAGCTTCCTAGCTACACGAAACTTTCAATTGGCATCAGAGCCAACTCTCGATATATTACTGAGTGTTGATCCAGAAAGTGTAGTCACTATGGAATGCCAAAATCACCAAAATAGGCCTCCTGTTTTTTATGGCACCAATTATTCTCTTTGGAAGTCTAAGATGCGAAATTACATCAAAGGTATTGATGAAAGAGCTTGGATGTGTATCCTTGTTGCATGGCAACCTCCTACTGTGGAGAAAAAGCCTGCTTCTGGTGTTGGTGAGTCTATTTTCAAAAGAAAACCTGAAGATTAATGGACTCTTGAAGAAATACACTTGGCTAACTATAATTCTAAAGCAATGGGTGCTATTTCCAGCCATGTTTCTGGGAATATGTACAAGCTTATCACTAATGAAAGTGTTGCTAAAGCTGCTTGGGATATTTTGCAAACTCAATGTGAGGGAGCACCAAGTGTGAAAGCTACTAGGCTTAGAATCTTAATGGATAGGTTTGAAATCCTTCGAATGGAGGAAACTGAGGACATTGTGTCATATGCTGTAAAAATTCATGAGATTTCTAATGAGTGCACAAGTCTAGGAGAATCAATCTCCAATGCAAGACTTGTGAGTAAGATTTTAAGGACCTTACCTGAGAGGTTCAACATAAAAGTGGCTGTGATTGAGGAAACAAATGACACCAATACCGTAGGTCTAGACAGAATCGTTGGTATTTTGACTGTGTTTGAGCTAAACCTTGAAGCTCAGAAAAAGAACAAATCTATCAGTCTTGCTCTCAAAAGTGCTGCTGCACTTCCAAAAGAACTTGTAGATTTATCCTCTGAGATTGACAATTCTAATCTTGAAGAAGAGGATGTTGCTTTTATCTCAAAGAAATTCAGTTTTATACTGAAAAACAAGAGGATGAGTAAGTTCCCTAATAGACCTACTCCCAGTGCTGCTGAAAAACCAAAACCTAGCACTGAGAATGGATTCAAAAAACCAAGTTTTGACAATAAAAAATCCTCTAAGTCTGTTCAATGTAGGGCATGTCGTGGCTTTGGTCACTATGCTAATGAGTGTGCTAACACACTTAAAAAGAAGGGAATGAGCTTAACTGCTACCCTTAGTGACAGTGAGGATGAAGAAGAAGTGGCTAACATGTCTATTATCAATTGCCATTCTATGTTTAATGCCTTTTCTGCAGATATAGAAGAAGGTGCTCCTGAAGATACCATGGTTGTGGTCTCAGATGTGCACACATCTGAGGTTACATCTGACTTAATGCTGAATTGTTTTACAGCAAAAGGAGATGCTGAAGATGAAGATAGGGACATTCCCTATGAGGAACTTTTTGCAACCTACAAGGAGCTGCATACAGATTGGATGAAGAGAATGGATAAAATTGAGGTACTTTTTAAGGTAAACAAATCTCTTTCTGATAAATTGGCTGCTTGTGAAGATGAAAAAGCTATACTTTCAAAGGAAAATGATGTTCAAAAAGATACCATTGGCAAACTTGAAGTTCTTGTAACCAAAAAAGAAGTTGAGCTTGAAAAATTTAAAAGTGAGTGTGAAAAAGCTGAAAGTACTTTTACCAAGTTAAACAAAAGTAAAATGAAACTTGATGAAGCTATTTCTATTGGTCAGCTTAACAAAACTGGTTTGGGCTTTGAAAAAGGTAATTTTGTAAAGGAGGGATGTGAGGCTTCTACTTCAAAAGGTGTGGAAAAACAAGTTTTTAGAGAAAAACCCCTTTTAAGTGAGAAAAGGCCAAGGAAGAGGCATTACATATGTCACTATTGCTTTGCACCTGGCCACATTAGACCCTTCTGTTACAAATTAAAGGCTGAAAAGAAATCTGGTTTATACCAATCAGCCTCAGATGTTTGAGAAGATGTATGCACATCCAAACACACATCCTGGTAATCTGAGACCTCTGCAATATAAAAAGAAAACTGTAAAGCAGTGGGTGGCCAAACCAAATGTCACCTGCAATGTTGTTTACTCTTTCCTCAAGAGTACTGTCTCTGGCTCTTGGTATTTTGATAGTGGGTGCTCTAGGCATATGACTGGGAACCAAGCTGTTCTCCTTGACTATGAGTTGGTTAGTGGAGGGAAAGTGAACTTTGGTGGAGGTGCTCAAGGAAAAATTGTTGAGAAAGGTACCCTAGATGTCAAGGGTCTCCCAAAATTGCACAATGTGTATCATGTGGAAGGCTTGAAAGCCAACCTGATTAGCATCAATCAGCTGTGTGATGATGACCTTTATGTGAAGTTTGATAAACACTTGTGTGAAGTGTTTGATAAAGACAATAAGTGTGTCTTTACTGGTCCTAGGTATACTGACAATTGTTACCAATTTGGTGACAACCTTTCTTGCCTAAGCTCAAAAGCTAATGATGTCAATCTGTGGCATCAAAAATTAGGGCATGCTAGTTGTTGAACTCTAGAAGAACTTCAAAGATTTGAAGCTGTTAAAGACCTCCCTAAGATGAACTTCAAGAACCCTAATGTCTGTGGTTCATGTCAAAAGGGAAAACAAACAAAAGCATCACATAAAAAGGTCCAACAGTGCTCCACATCTAGGTGTTTGGAGTTGATTCATACTGATTTGATGGGACCTATTGGAGTAGAAAGCTTTGGTAGGAAAAAGTACACATTTGTGTGTGTTGATGATTCTTCTAGGTACACTTGGGTGATGTTCTTAAGAGAAAAATATGAAACAATTGGAGAATTCAAGAATTGGTACAAAATGGTTAGAAATCTTTATGGTCTGAAGACTGTAAGGATTAGGTCTGACCATGGCACTGAATATGAGAACCAAATGTTCACTGCTTTCTGTAATTCCAAGGGAATCACACATGAATTTTCTGCTCCAATCACCCCACAATAAAATGGAATTGCTGAAAGGAAGAATAGAACCCTGCAAGAAATGACAAGGGTTATGCTCAGTTCTAAAAATTTGTCCAAGAAATTTTGGGCAGAAGCTTTGAACACTGCTTGTCACATTGGCAATAGAGTGTTCCTTAGGATTTGTAGTACTGTCACTCCATATCAAATCCTCCTTGGAAAGAAACCCACAGTGAAGTACTTTCATGTATTTGGGTGTATTTGTTACATTCTTAATGATAGAGAATATCTGTCCAAATTTGATTCAAAGAGTGATAAAGCAATTTTCATGGAATATTCCACTAATAGTAGAGCTTACAGAGTTTTTAATCTCAAAACAAAGACCATTATGGAATCCGCTAATGTTGTTTTTGATGACTCACTTGATCTTAACCTCAAGACTACTGAGGATGATGTTTCAGGTTGCTTGCTGGACTGGAAGGATACTGAAACAGGTGTTGAAGAACCTACCAAAACTGGTGAACCTGTTGAAACAGCAAAGGATGTAACCAAGGATGTGGACACATCTGCCTCCACATCTGAACCCACATCTGCTCCCACATCAACTCAAAATCCTGTAACTGAGGACAGTTCCTCTGAATCTGATCAGGATGATGCTCCAAAAAATAATGTGGATGGGTGTGTGGATAGATCAAAGGATATTCTTTCTAAAATCCAGAAAAACCACCCCACTTCACAAGTTGTGGGAGATGTGCATGCTCAAGTGATACTAGACAAAAGGACAAAGTGGACTATAGAAAGATGGCTGGTTTATGGAGTTGCTCCTCAGCATACTCTCAGGTAAGCTTTTGTTGTTTTGTTTCAAAAATTGAACCTAAGAATATCACTGAAGCATTGAAGGATGCTGACTGGATTCTTGCTATACAAGATGAGTTACTTAAATTTGAAAAGAATGAGGTTTGGACTCTTGTCCCTAGACCCTCTCATAGAAATGTCATAGGAACCAAATGGATTTTCAAGAACAAAACTGATGAGCAAGGTATGATCACCAGAAATAAAGTTAGGTTAGTTGCTCAAGGTTACACTCAAATTGAGGGAATTGATTTTGAGGAGACTTTTGCTCCTGTTGCAAGGATTGAGTCCATTAGGCTTCTGTTAGCCATTGCTTGTTACCTCAAGCTTACTCTTCATCAAATGGATGTTAAGAGTGCCTTTTTGAATGGGGTATTAAATGAGGAAGCCTATGTTGAACAACCTAAAGGCTTTGTGGATCCAAAGTATCCTAACCATGTGTACAAACTGAAGAAAGCTATGTATGGGCTAAAGCAAGCCCCTAGAGCTTGGTATGGTAGGTTGACTGACCACTTACTTCACCTATGATTCAAGAGAGGTGAGGTTGACAAAACATTGTTTGTGAGGAAAAATAAAAAGGAGATTCTTGTGACACAAATCTATGTGGATGATATTGTGTTTGGGTCAAATTCTGATCCTATGCTAGCTGAGTTTGTGGATAGTATGACTTCCACATTTGAGATGAGTATGGTAGGTGAGTTGAATTTTTCTTTGGCTTACAGATAAAGCAATTCAAAGATGGCATGTTCATCTCTCAGTCCAAGTATGCCAAGAATCTTGTGAAAAAGTTTGAACTTGAACACTCCTCACATCAAAGAACACCAATGGGATCTTCCCAGAAGCTGAGTCATGATTCAGATGGTGAGAGTGTTGACCAAACCCTATACAGAAGCATGATTGGAAGTTTACTTTATCTCACTGCAAGTAGATCAGACATAATGTATAGTGTGTGTCTCTGTACAAGATATCAAGCCAATTCAAAGGTGTCCCATATTAAAGCCTTGAAAAGAATCATTAGATATGTGAGTAGGACTGTGAACCTAGGGCTGCATTATTTTAAGGAGACAAACACCAATTTGGTTGGCTATACAGACTCTGACTGGGCTGGAAATAGTGATGATAGGAAGAGTACTACAGGTGGATGCTTCTACCTAGGAAACAACCTTGTGTCTTGATATAGTAGGAAGTAGAATTGTGTGTCTTTATCCACTGCTGAGGCTGAATATGTAGCCCTTGGAAGTTGCTGCACACAATTGCTTTGGATGAATCAAATGTTGAAAGATTATGGATTGAATAGCAAAATTTTGACTGTTTTTTGTGATAACAAAAGTGCCTTGGACATATCTAAAAATCCTGTCCAACATTCTAGAATAAAGCACATTGATATTAGACATCACTTCATTAGAGATCTTGTATGAAACGTAAAAGTGTGTCTCGGAATTTATTGGGGCCCGAAAATCAATTGGCTGATATATTTACAAAGGCATTAGATTTGGAGAGTTTTTCCTCCTTGAGAAAGTCTCTTGGTTTGTGTGATATCTATGGTTGTGAGCACAAATGTGTCTCACATCCTCTAACGCATCTGTATATTAGATTAACTGAAAAAAAAATAAAAAAAAAAATCATGCATTAGCACGAAATAACTCAGTGTGGTCACTTGTGAGTCTTACATCTTTGACATTATTTTGATCACTTAATTGTGAGCACTTCCTGTTCATGTCATCTTTTGATGACTTGTTATAACCTTCCTAGGTATCTCACAGTGGGTGCTATAAAAAGAAAAATAGAGTGAGAAACAGCTGCTTCACCCTTAGTATGAAGCCAATCCTTTGTGATCAAGTGATTCTTATAAGAAATCTTGAAATCAAACTTGACAAGATCATTGAGAAAAGGGCTATCTTTGGGATCAAGAAAAGTGAAAGCTACTCACAATACAAAAATCCACAATAAAAAATGGGTGGATGCATCCTAGAGGCTGTGCAGATTGGATTATTGCTCATTGACTTTTTGTGATCTAAATGTGTCCCCAATTGTGACTCACATCCTATGCCACATCCATAAGCTGAGTTTATTTCCTTCACTTGTGTGTTTTGCATCATTCTAGGCATACTGCATTATTTAGGTCATATAGGAGCTTTGTAAATATGCTAGTTAATTTATTTTCTTTCATGACTTACTCTTTGAATTAACAGGTTTGTGTTTTCTAAAATCTCACATGAAAAGGAAAAGATGTGTATCAATTCAAAGTTCAAAAAGGAAGGATTTTTTTAAAAGGGATTCTGTTTTGAAAAAGATATGCTGAGCTATTTTTGTTTCCATAAAAATCTATCAAAATCTTGATTTTATTCCAATCCCCTATTTCTTCGAAGGTTGTTGTGTGTGGTAATCTCAAAGGGTTCTAGCCGTTGGAGGACTTCTAAGGAATTTAGGATGTGTGAAACCTTTTTGGAAAAGGATTGTGTGTTTATTTTGGAAAGGGGGAGCTGTGAGTATTTATTAGGTCTCACATCCGTCCCATCCCCCATAAACCCTTGCTAAACCTTTTATTCTTCCATCGTTATTGCACACAATCACACACATTGCCATTAATTTCCATTGCACTGTGCTACCTAACACTGTTTTGCAGTTTTAATGGCTTCTCAAACTACAATTCAAGAAGAGGATGTTCTTGATGTTGAGCCTATTTCAGTAGCCAAACCTGTGACGACCCCAACCCTAGGCACTTATTTTAAATATTAAATTATATGCTTTTAATATTTATGTCATCTTTATATGTTCAATTATATCTTTATATTCTTAAATTAAGATAAATTGGGTGAGAAATAAATTTAGAATCTTTTATGAAATTATTGGACATTAAATAAATAAACTTGGATAATAATAAACATGGGAAAATGATAAATAGTGTAGGGAGGTTAATTGAGTAGGATGAATTATTTGGATAAATGAGTTAAGTTTTAAATTAAAATGGGTAGGATGGAAAGCCTTGATTTTAAGATGATTGAGGAGGGGGGCCAATTCTCTTGCTCCTTCCTAGCCTTGCCAAGTGGCAAACTCCCTCAACTCTCTTACTACCCCTCCCTTCTCCCTCCTTCTCCTTCATTCTCTACATTCTTCATCCTAGAACAAGAAAGAAAACCTCCATTGAAGCCTCCTTGCCAAGCTTTGAAGTCAAGATATTCTTCACCAAAAACCAAGTCTAGGAGCACATTTGAAGATTGATCATCTTGGGGAACTCATCTAACTAGAAAGATTCACATTTCCTTCTAAAATCTAGGTAAGTTGTTATGACTTCTCTTCTCATGAATGCTCATGAATATTTCTTGTGGTTCTTGTTCTTATGTTGGTGATTTCTTGCTTGGGAAAACTATTGGGAGTTGAATGTGTTGATTTAGAACCTTGTTGGGTTTGTAGAAATATTGTGAGTTATGGAAGTTGAATGGATCTAGGTTTAAGACTTGATTTCATGGAGTTAAAGGAGTAGATTAAAGTTATCCAAGTTGGAAATGCCCTTTAGGTTCATAACTTAGGATGCATTTGGTTGGACATTGGGTTTCTTGGGATTTTTGTGTTGATTTTACTGCTTTGTTTTACGATTTGCAGGGCCGAGGGACGAGTCGTCCCTTGGACGAAGGGAAGTCGTGACCTAAGGGGACGCCGAGTTCGGTGGGGGTAAAGTGGGGACGAGTCGTGCCCTGGCGGACGAGTCGTCCCCTGGCCAGATTTTCTCACCTCAACTTTATAGCTATTCAAACCTAATCAAACTCGAACCATAATGAAATCCTTTTAACCTAGATTAAAGTAGAATACTTTGGCTACACATTAATATCCTAAGTGATCAAAATGGAATTGGGGAAGTACTTTAAATGTTACTTGGAAAATGCTAGTTAACCTAGTTTGGTAACTTAACGAAATGATTTCAACTTGGTAGAGTTAAGCTGGGATCCTTATAGAGATCATATATTATTGTATAATGACTAAGTAAGATAGGTTGATGATATCTCCTTATCTTCTTGGAGTATTTATTCATGGATTGTATTATGCTTAGCGTGTTACATAAATCTTTGCACTCGATTATTGGTTGAACATGAGTATATTTTACCATGTTGATATATTGTTATCCCTTTTTGTGGAATTTATTCAAGTATCTATTATGTGCTTGATAATGTTGAATACTTGATATAGTATTGCTATCTTCATGATATCTTTGTTGTAGTATGTATCCCTACTTTGGATCATACAATGTTTGGTTAAGCAAGTATGTTATTCTTTGTGCTTAGTTATGTAAATCCAGTGGTATTGATTTAATTGTTTGTTGGGCAATGTTATGGATTTATAATGGCACCGAGCCGAGTTCATTATAATTCATACATTGCCGAGTTTGTCCCCCTTGCGTGGGATTTGTGGGCTAGCATCTCCTTTTGAGGTAGATGGTCTAGTTTTCACCGGGGATACGACCGTGTGTCCGAGTCCCAGTGTCTTGTTATTGTTCATGGTTCCGGAACCGCTTCATCGACTTTCTGCTTTCGGATGTGTATATCCTTTTGGAGATGAAACCTTGGCTCGATATCCTTCTAAGTGTTACTTTATCGTACTTATGTGTTGTGATATATTCATGCTTTGAGTGGTCGTTGTCTCCAACCGTATGGGACGGTTGGCGGCGAGCCTCTCGGGTTATATGAATATGTCTTTTGATGTGTTGCCATGCTACGTGTTGCATCTTGTATGGCATCTTCTTTGCATCCATAATAGCTTGCTTTGAGATTTATTCTCACCCCTCTCCCCTTTCTTGTTTTAGATTACGAGACGGGTGGACCGGTCCCAAGTAAGGGCGGTGAGGAGTTTGGAAGTTATATTGTGGGACTTGTCGGGGTATGATTAGGTTGGTATAGAAAATGTACTTTGGTATAATTCATTTATGAAATTGTAATTATAAATCTTTATTTTATGTTATAACCAAGGTCGTTATGTAACTAAAAATGTTTCTTATATTCTAAGTTGGATAGCTATTCCTCCTTTGTGGAAAAGTATAGATTTATTATGAAATGGGTATAATAATTGTATTTATTTTTGAAAGTTAAATAAAGGTTTTAAAAGTTTAGGAAATTTGGGTTAGTTTGAGGCCGCTCCAGCTCGGGACACGTGTAGGTTCCGGGTCGGGGTCCTCACGGTTAATATCGAGCTCGGTTAGAATTCTCGGGGTAGAGTCTAGGCGAGTGAGAGTGTGCGATAACTTACGTCGAGTGTTTAATGCAGGAATTTGTTCAATGACGAGAAAATAATGTTGTCCAACCAAGGAATCAAGGAAAGGTGAGTTTTGGAAAGATAGATTTCCCCACCACCATTTGAGGTATTTTACTGTCTCGGGAATTAGGGTTCATACTTTTATAAATCCTCGTGCATTCGTTCTCATGTGGCATTACATTTCATCTTTATGTGCATAATTGGCCTAAAAGTTGTTTTATGTGCTGGAGGTTCTACCCCTATGGGGCCGTGCCTCGAATCATCCTTAAATTATCTTGGTAGTTGTGATTTAGTGGGCATGTATTGCCGGTGGATTTGGTCGAGTTACCAATCCGTGAATCATCGTCATATTAACATGAATTATTTGAGTAGTTATTGTGTTTGAGGAGGACTATCGCAAGAAGCGAGTCTCCTTATCTACGTTTGATTTACCTCCGTGTATAATTGAGTCGGATAAATTATTGATTGATAGTATGTCACATATGCGTAAATGTCGAAAGTAGGACCTAAAGAATGTGGAGGTTATGTGTTATATTTAAGTAGAAGAACCTTGAATTATCTCATGTGCGGTGGTAAATGAAATTGTGAACTCTTAGTTGAGGTTAGGTATATGACCTAATTAGGAGTGGTTTATAGTAGTATAACATGCGTGAGTATTTATACATTGGTGTCTCGTGGTAGAGACTAGGTACATGAGACTAGTATTGGAAGTGATAGTCTAAGTGAGATTATATGAGTTATAGAATGTCGCGAGTACAAGATCTTATAGAACTAGTATAACCTTGCCTTAGGTGTTATTAGTGGACTAAGTGGTGTTTTCTATGTGAGTTTCAAAAATGGGTTTTCATCAGGTATCATACCAGGACATTGAAGCTTTGAGTTGATATAAGGTACTATTTTAGTATTCGGATTCCTAGATAGAGGACACTAATTGGGATGATGGACTTGATGATTCATCTTGGGAAAGTATTTGATAAAGAAGATAATTAGCTTAGCGACACTCCGTAGGGATGAATTAGTACTATATTGAGGAAAGATGATACTTGGTGGTTAATTATAAGGTTATAGAGATCTTAAATAGGTAACTATGAAGGATAAGTATTCGTTAGCACTTGTTGACAATTTGTATGACTGATTTTAGAAACTAGTAGGATACTAAATGGTTATTAGTTGAATTTTTCGAAGTATTACAATTACAGTGAAATTTTGCTTTGAGGATGTACTTAAGACAGCACTTATATCTAGCATGACCGTTTTGATTTGTGGATTGTGTATTAGTTTTGGGAAGGTAAATAGAGTAAATGCGAAGAAGTATAATAGATGCAGTTATTGGTGACTTATAGGATCAACTTCGGAAATGGGTAATGTATGTATATATGGTTTGTTTTGAGGAACGATTATCATTAATTGAGAATATAAAATGAGGATAAATTTTATTGAAAGGCAGGATACTTTAGGATGATTACACCGTATAGGTTGACTTAGTTGCGCGAATCATATAAGGGATTTGTGTGATGCTTGAAAGATATTGACGTTGTACGGATTTTGAGTTTGTTGATGGTTATTGAGAGTTAAGTTAGATTATACGGTAATGTTTAATTGAAATTCGGAAATGATTGATCTATGTGAGTTCCAATTATATTTTCTGATTTAGAAATTATGGTATTTGATTGGGAACTAGATGTTTTACAATATGTTGTTGCTAAGTACAATATCAATATCAAAGGTGGTGAATAGATGACTCAAATTGAATAAAAGTGTTGAACTTTCAACTTGAGGAATTCTTGAATTGAGGATGATTTACCTAGTTTATAATCTTAATGATTGTTTTAGTGTTATTCATCGGAGATAGTAATAATATTGCGAGATTGTGTTTTCTTGTAAGAGAATTTAATTCAGTATAAATATTATGAATGGTGGCTATACTATAATTAGAGGTCGAACAAGAGTATTATGTTGGAATTGTTTAATTGTGTTTTAATAAGTGAAGGTGTGTGTTGAACTTCGGTGTGAGCAATTGTGCTCTTCGGGGATAATTTGATTTATTAAAGTCAGTAAACCGTATTTGTGTACATTTAAAATACGTGAGTAATTTAACTATACGCCCATTGTTATGGGACGGTTGTAGATACTTAAATCACTTGAGTTATTTTGTCGGCTTATCAACCTTTTGAAAATTTTTAAATTGTGAGTGGTTTAGTTAATTAAAAGCTGGTATGGGCCGGTTTTAAATAAATAAACCATTCGGGTCTCTTTGGATCTCTTCTTATATTATCATTGGAAATTTTGGAAAATGTTGTAAATTTTCGAAAGACATGTTACTTTAAAGTTATAGTTAAATCTGAAGCAAGTAGAAAAGCAACCTAGTTTCCCTATAGTGATTAATTGTATTAGAAGTTTTGATCGAGAAATAATTGATAAATTGTGGAATTATTAATGTGGAAGTCGCGGTAGACTTGGTTTTGTATTGGAGTTGGATCGGCTCAGTTGTGGGCGGCCAACCATTTGATTTGAATATTGATTTGCCACTAGTCTGAACATATTGGAATATTGAATGGTAATAATAGAATGTTGATGTTAGAAGATTTATTAAAATATTTAGAGTTCTAGGTTGAACTTGAGAGTTTATCACTATAAATTTTGTGATTAAGTTGCATTGGAAGGAAAGGAGGGTATGTCATTTTGTTATAGAAGGTTGAATTATATTTTCTACCCGTTATTTATATAGCTTGACGAGATGTTAGTTATGAGAAAGGCGATGGGCGTGGTTATGCGAGGTTTATGCGAAGAGAGGGTTCGAGATGTTATTAATAAAGTCCTCACTTATGTTAGGGGATAGTTCGATTGTATAAAACTTCATAGTGTTAAATGGATCGGATAGACATCGTTCGGGAAAGTCCTTTTGGGAAGGTAGGAATGCTATTAAGTTTAACCTTGTGAAAAGTTGAGGAATCATTACTTGTTGTTGATGATATGCTACGAGCGTGTACAATGGAGGTTAGTAGTCAATAGGACGTATGGTTACCAGTGGTTAAGTGCGTATAATAGTAGTTAGCATTTTAACATTGAGATAAAACCGTATGAGGCATAGTTTGGGAAGAAAACATCGATCTCTAATTTGTTGGGGTGATTTTGGAGAAGCTTATAGGGTAATTGGAGATTTAATGTGATATTGTAATGAATTTGGTGACCTAAGTTGTAATACTTTTATTTATTTATATTTCCATTGAGAACGGAAAATTTGTGTTAGTGATATTCGTATAGTATGCTTGGATCATTAAGTGGTAATATCATATTATTAATGGAATTAGAAAATTTTGGGGAAAGAATCACAAATTGAAGAGACTATATGGGAATTTGAGTCTGAGGTATGCAGGAGTAACCAAGGCGGATTGAACATTTAGGTAATCTTTTTAAAATTCGGGTCGAATTTTCTTTAAGGGTGGGGAGTTGAGTGTGGACGACCCCAACCCTACACTTATTTTAAATATTAAATTATATGCTTTTAATATTTATGTCATCTTTATATGTTCAATTATATCTTTATATTCTTAAATTAAGATAAATTGGGTGAGAAATAAATTTAGAATCTTTTATGAAATTATTGGACATTAAATAAATAAACTTGGATAATAATAAACATGGGAAAATGATAAATAGTGTAGGGAGGTTAATTGAGTAGGATGAATTATTTGGATAAATGAGTTAAGTTTTAAATTAAAATGGGTAGGATGGAAAGCCTTGATTTTAAGATGATTGAGGAGGGGGGCCAATTCTCTTGCTCCTTCCTAGCCTTGCCAAGTGGCAAACTCCCTCAACTCTCTTACTACCCCTCCCTTCTCCCTCCTTCTCCTTCATTCTCTACATTCTTCATCCTAGAACAAGAAAGAAAACCTCCATTGAAGCCTCCTTGCCAAGCTTTGAAGTCAAGATATTCTTCACCAAAAACCAAGTCTAGGAGCACATTTGAAGATTGATCATCTTGGGGAACTCATCTAACTAGAAAGATTCACATTTCCTTCTAAAATCTAGGTAAGTTGTTATGACTTCTCTTCTCATGAATGCTCATGAATATTTCTTGTGGTTCTTGTTCTTATGTTGGTGATTTCTTGCTTGGGAAAACTATTGGGAGTTGAATGTGTTGATTTAGAACCTTGTTGGGTTTGTAGAAATATTGTGAGTTATGGAAGTTGAATGGATCTAGGTTTAAGACTTGATTTCATGGAGTTAAAGGAGTAGATTAAAGTTATCCAAGTTGGAAATGCCCTTTAGGTTCATAACTTAGGATGCATTTGGTTGGACATTGGGTTTCTTGGGATTTTTGTGTTGATTTACTGCTTTGTTTTACGAATTCCGGGGTGAGGACAGTCGTCCCTTGGACGAAGGGAAGTCGTGACCTAAGGGGGGACGCCAGGTTCAGTGGGGGGTAAAGTGGGGACGAGTCGTGCCCTGGGGGACGAGTCGTCCCCTGGCCAGATTTTCTCACCTCAACTTTATAGCTATTCAAACCTAATCAAACTCGAACCATAATGAAATCCTTTTAACCTAGATTAAAGTAGAATACTTTGGCTACACATTAATATCCTAAGTGATCAAAATGGAATTGGGGAAGTACTTTAAATGTTACTTGGAAAATGCTAGTTAACCTAGTTTGGTAACTTAACAGAAATGATTTCAACTTGGTAGAGTTAACTGGGATCCTTATAGAGATCATATATTATTGTATAATGACTAAGTAAGATAGGTTGATGATATCTCCTTATCTTACTGGAGTATTTATTCATGGATTGTATTATGCTTAGCGTGTTACATAAATGCTGCACTCTGATTATTGGTTGAACATGAGTATATTTTACCATGTTGATATATTGTTATCCCTTTTTGTGAAATTTATTCAAGTATCTATTATGCGCTTGATAATGTTGAATACTTGACATAGTATTGCTATCTTCATGATATGCTGTTGTAGTATGTATCCCTACTTTGGATCATACAATGTTTGGTTAAGCAAGTATGTTATTACTGTGCTTAGTTATGTAAATCCAGCTGGTATTGATTTAATTGTTTGTTGGGCAATGTTATGGATTTATAATGGCACCGAGCCGAGTTCATTATAATTCATACATTGCCGAGTTTGTCCCCCTTGCGTGGGATTTGTGGGCTAGCATCTCCTTTTGAGGTAGATGGTCTAGTTTTCACCGGGGATACGACCGCGTGTCCGAGTCCCCGTAGACCGTATTGTTCATGGTTCCGAACCGCTTCATCGATCGTCACGCTCTTTGCTCGGATGTGTATATCCTTTTGGAGATGAAACCTTGGCTCAGTATCCTTCTAAGTGTTACTTTATCGTACTTATGTGTTGTGATATATTCATGCTGAGCTGGTCGTTGTCTCCAACCGGTATGGGACGGTTGGCGGCAGGGAGCCTCTCGGGTTATATGAATATGTCTTTTGATGTGTTGCCATGCTACGTGTTGCATCTTGTATGGCATCTTGCTGCATCCATAATAGCTTGCCGAGATTTATTCTCACCCCTCTCCCTTTCTTGTTTTAGATTCTAGGACAATTGGACCGATCAAGTAAGGGCGGTGAGGAGTTTGGAAGTTATATTGTGGGACTTGTCGGGGTATGATTAGGTTGGTATAGAAAATGTACTTTGGTATAATTCATTTATGAAATTGTAATTATAAATCTTTATTTTATGTTATAACCAAGGTCGTTATGTAACTAAAAATGTTTCTTATATTCTAAGTTGGATAGCTATTCCTCCTTTGTGGAAAAGTATAGATTTATTATGAAATGGGTATAATAATTGTATTTATTTTTGAAAGTTAAATAAAGGTTTTAAAAGTTTAGGAAATTTGGGATAGTTTGAGGACGCTCCAGCTCGGGACACGTGTAGGTTCCGGGTCGGGGTCCTCACAAAACCTGAAGCTCCCATTACCACCAATCCCACAATATCTAAATTCCTTGCTGAAATTCCTCCCCCATCATCCTCGTCTGGCTCATCCATGGAAGCTTCACCCGCTAAATCACCCACATTTTAACCTTTTAATGTTCCAGTAGCTTCTGAAAACCCTAAACCTCCAACCTCTCCGGTTTTACAACCATCGGTTGTAGCCTCTATTTTGCCCTCTGTTGATCCTCCTTCAACCAAAAAGAGGAAGCTAACCCCTGCAAAACCCTTGGGCCTTGCTGCAAATCCAGTTCCCCAACGTAACCTTCGTCGATCGCACAGGGTTAAAAAGTTGTCAGAAGCTGACAAAGCTAAGAATTTGAAGAAACCTGGTGGTAAGCCCTCTACTGCCATAGCTTGTGATGAAGAAGAAGAAGAAGAGGAAGTTCCACCTCTTGTTAGAACTAGGGCACAACCCACAAATCCTATTCCTTCTGTGGTTGCCCCTGTCATTGCTCCTTCTGAGGTAGTTTCCCCTGTTGTTTCTATTGATCCTATTCCTACCTCTCCCATTGAGCCATCTGATCCCATAATCCCTACTCCTGCTCCAGTTAATACTTCTCCTAGTCCTACCCCTGAGGCTATCCCTTTAGTTGCTGAACCCTCTGTGATTAGTGATAAGGAACCTTTGGTTAATATCCTCATGGAATTGAAAGGAAAGAAGAAGATGGCTTCTACAGACCTAGAGCCTATTACTGAAGCTGCTGGAGATTCTGAGTCCAGCTATGAAAGTGATGACACTGCTTCAGATGCTAATTTCAAACTGGGAAGGGATGAGCTTGAACAAGAAAAAGAGGATCAAGACTATGATGCCTCCTCTGGTGATGAGACAGAAGTGGAATCTGTCAAAGTGCCACCTCCTGCAAAGGATGTGCCTGCTTGATCCCCTTTTAAAGGAAAGAAAAAAAAAGAAAGAAGGCTCTAAAGGGTATTTCTAAATCTCTCTCCATTACTCCTGCCTTGAAACCCCTGTCCTCTATATTTTTATCAAAGGAAGCCTCTGATAGATTTAGCTTGATTGTTAATAAGGCATTTATAATTGAGATGAAAAGGGATAGAGACACTTTCTCTAAATTAGGCATGAATAAGTTTTTTGAAGAAAGAGGTTTATTTTTGACTGTGGATCATCCTCTCCCCTTCTATCCCAAAATGGTTTATGAATTTTATGCCAATTTGACCAAAGGGCTAGATAGATCTTCCTCCTCCTACACTGTTTATGTTAGAGGAAAATTCATTCCTTTCTCTCCTTCTGTGATCAATGACTTGCTTGGGTTAGATGATTCTTTAGATCATGTTTGTGATGTTTCTGAGGATGAATTAGTTTCTGTAATCACCCATGGTAAAGTGACAGCTTGGCCTACTAAGCCAAAGGATTTGGGTAGTGGATCCCTTTCTTCACTTTATTGCTTTCTCCATACAATCTTAACTGCCAATCTTTGCCCCTCCAACAATAAAACCTCTGTCACTAGGGTTCAAGCTGATTTTTTGTATAGGTTGGGTGCAAGGAATAAAATCAATTTTGGTGAATTCATTTTTAGGAAGATTTGTGGTTATGGAGAATCCCCCTCAAAGAAGTGGTCTTTGCCCTATCCCTCTCTGATTTCTCAAATTTTGGTTGCTCAAGGTGTTAAACCTGAAAAATGTGAGAATAGGGTTAATGAGTTTGATCTGTTTAAGGAGACCAAAACCATCTTAGACCCTAAGCAAAGATATGTGGATCTTCCATTGGGTATTGTTCATGAAATCACTATGCCTGATGTGGGCACATCTGAACCCACATCTGAAGATTCATTTGATGTCCAAATGAAGGATTTGGATACTGAAATTGCAGCTGCTGAAGATCTTACCTCTACTCTCAATGCTCAAATGCAAGCCTCCATATCACACGCCAACAACCTAAAAGCTCTCAAGGAGAGACTCCTCAAATGGCATGCTTCACTTTCTGTTCAAAAAGGGGGATAAGGATCAAGTGCTGCTGGAAGTGAAAAATGGGATGGTGCTGTTGCTGCTGCTGTGGCTGGTTTTAAATGGAGACAGTGGAAACTTTAATTTAGGGGGAGAAGACTTGAACAATAGAATTTAATTTTTGCTTTGGTGTTTTAAAACAATTTCCATTTCTGTTTTCTATTTCTGTTTTTAGTTTTAAATATTGGTCTGTAATAACTTTAAAACAGGTTGCTGCTGAATGGTTTTTTGCTTGTGCTTTTTAATGAACTGCTGGTTTTTGCTCTAACATGTTTCATGCAGTTTTTATGTGTGGATGTGTACACACATCTGCACACACATCCATTCAGGGGGAGTTTTTGCTTATGTCTGAATTCTTTAGTCACTATATCTGTTTATCATAAATCTTTGGTTTTGACCAGAAAGCCCAAAATAGGGGGAGATTGAAAGCGTGAGCTTTTTGGGAATAATTGTGTTTCCTTATTTTCGAAATGTCTTCATCATGGTAAGAAGATTTTGGGACTTTCATGCAAGATTTATTATTGTCCTACTTTGACAAGGAGTTGTAAATATAGTAAATATATTTTATATTTATGTACATAGTTTTATATTAGGACTAACCTACTAACAATTTAGTCTTTGTGAGTGTGATTTGTATTTCCTTATAGGTAAAGAGATCTCACAAAGGAAGAAGTTGATTGCGTGAAGACCTTCTCCAAAGTGCATATAAATACAAGGCATTCAGCACAAGAGAAACTACGAATTTTAGAGAGAAAAATACATTGTTCTTCATAGCTTTCGAAAGTATTGTTTTAAGTTGTTAGTGAAGGTTGTGCCTTACATCCGTAACTCACATCTAGGTTTTCATTGAGTTCCTTGTTTTACTTCTGACTAGAATAGGTCCTACTTGGGAAATGGGAAGTGTTCTTGTCGTAGAAGGTGATTAGAACTCATTTAGTATTTTAGTCTTTTAGTTTTTCACTTATTTGTTTTTGTAAACATCAAAAGTTTTTATAGTGAAAAGTTTTTGGGCGTAAGCCTAGTTTGCTGATCTCAAGATCAGTAAGCGTATATAACTCTTGTGTTTTTACTTTAGTCGTTTTATTCCGCTGCATTATCTGTGGATGTGTGGACAGTTGTGAGACACATCTGTACTCACATCCGTATTCTGTTGAGTGTTTGAAGCTTCCTAGCTACACGAAACTTTCATGTTGTAGTGAAATCTGTAAGTACCAGAAGAGTACAGAACTTTTGATCAGGAAGATGCCGTTCCATTCCAGAGGCTTGTTCATGAGATTGCACAGGACTTTAAAACTGATTTGAGATTCCAGAGCCATGCAGTTTTGGCATTGCAGGAGGTAGCTGAAGCTTACTTGGTTGGACTGTTTGAGGACACCAATCTGTGTGCAATTCATGCCAAGAGGGTTACCATCATGCCCAAGGACATTCAACTTGCTAGGAGAATTAGGGGAGAGAGGGCTTAAGGGTTACCATTATGGTGCTTGTACTGTAAAACTCTTTAGGTTATTTGATTGGTAAACAAACAACAGTAATAGTTTTTGGATTTATATATAATTTGTGTTTGTGTTATGTTGTTACAAATTTATTCCGATGAATTCATGCGTGAGTAGTGCTATAGTTTGTTATACAGGTTCACAATTACCACGTCATATCATCAACTGTTGTTACTATTAGCAAAATTAATCATAACCATAGATATTATTCATAGCTAAGACCATCTCCAACACTACGCCATTCACCCGCGCCATCGCCAAATTGGCGACGACTTGGCTTGTCCCGCATTGTCCCGCGCTCCGCAATAGATTTGGGACGGGACGAAATATTTTAGTCCCGCGAAAATTCGTCCCGTCCCGTTTTAGTCGCGGGACAACTTAGTACCGTTCCGTCCCGTTATCCCGTATTTACGACTCTAACTCATACTTATAAGATCTCTTTCTATGTTTTTGCTTGGATTTTTGAAGCGAGAAAAGGGCAGGTGAAACTGGAACCCAAAAAATATGATTATTTCTTCCATTTAAGTTTGTTGACAATGAAAAGATCAATTGATGCCAAGGAAAGGCCGATGGAGATTGTGAAACCGAAGAAAAAAGGCGGTTGTTCATAATTAAATTCTCACGTTATCACTTTCATCATCATTGTTGCTATTTTTTCTATCGGTATGCGTATGTGTTGCATGCCTGATTTTTATGCATAATAGATCACTATATGTATGCTTCTTTTTATTTTAAAGTGGATTTCTTCTACTTAAATTTTGAATTCGGGTGGTTGTTTTTTCTGTTTCCACTCACACGTTGCATTCTTAGATTCTTCCACATTCTTAGTTTGATACTTTAATCTGTCATTTGATTTTTAATTTAGTTGATACAAGAGTTGAGAACAAACTTAGGCAATACCCATTTATAGTTTGTGATTGTTTGCTACTCTATTTTCATGTGTTTTGAAATTTTGGGGTGTTTAATGGTGTTTACTTTTAATTTTCTTCAACTGATTACTGTTCCCGTGTCATTGGCACATGTTAGGAAGTACTAGTTTTATTATAATAGTTTTATTACAAGTAAAACAGACAGTTACAAAGCCCTAAAAACAATTTTAACCCCTAAATTGCTTGTTTTTCTTAATGTTTAGGGAAAACTGGGGTTGCACAAGATTTTGTGCCAGATTTTCCATCCATCAAAGCATAGCCAAAGACAAATATAACTCAAGAGGTGTATACTATACAAAAGAAACTCCACACGAGTTTCTATTTGATCCACAAAAGCTTTAGGAAAAAATAATAACTATTCGCAGGCACGAGTAAGTTTCAATGTGCATACTTTGATGCAAATTCTAGCTTTTCATTAGTCGGAACATTTCTCTTCGTATATCATTTTCGTTTTTACATTCGCGGGAACTATGCCTTGTTACTAGTATGCCTTTCATGCGTAACCTATATCACCATTCATCTTCAAGACTAGCACGATGAAAGCATAATACAGTACACATAAATATAAAGAAAGAAACAAATTCTATAACCATTGCTCCCGTGTCAATCAAATTTGCATGCCTTAAGATTATTGGAATGGCTAAACTCCCTACTGACGATGCACCTGTCAGAAACTTTGCAGCATCTATCCACCTGACATAGGAAATGAATCAAATAGAAGTATCAGAAGGTATCATGTGAAAATGATTTGGACCTAGTTCTGTTGGTTATTTTCTAGAATTATTAAAGTTTAAAAATAAATTTGGCAACGATAAAACGTTCAATATTCTCTTTTTACCAGCATCAACATTGTTTACTTATCTAGGTATAACATGATAATTTAGACAATAAAAAATGATCAACAATGTCATAAAAAAGAAAAAATAAAATAAAATACAAAAACTAGCATGACAAAGTTAATAAGTATCACATGTACGGTATATCAGTGAATGAAGGGTGTGATGCGTTGGGCAATCCAGTAATCCTACTTGGTGTTACACCGTTCAGGCATAGAACCACCAGAGAGAGAGAGAGAGAGCATGGCAGAAGAGTTTTTTCACATACTCCCTCCGTCCCATGATTATATGCACAAATTGGGATGACACAAGAATTAAGGAGAAAAGTGATAAAGGTGATGTGTTGTGAGTATAGATGGTTGGGTAAGAGAGAGAAAGTGGAGTAAGTGGGTAATGGTTGTGAGTAGAGACAAGTGGGTCCCATTTCCATTTTGGGAAATTGCAGATTATTGTGGGACGCCCAAAATGTGTCTTTTTGCAGATTATCGTGAGACGGAGGGAGTATATGGTATAATTTTATGTGAGTGATGAAGAGGGTGATGTGTTGGGTAATCACAGAACCTAAAGATCCAAGGCAGAGAGGAGAGAGAGAGAGAGAGAGAGAGAAGGGAAGGAAATCTGTTAAAATTCACCCTGAAGTCTGGTCTGGTTACCGTGCTAAGTTCCAGGAAGGACCCTAAAGAGAAAACAAGTTCTTACAAAGCTTCTGAAGAGTCTGTAGTCATGCCTTAATGAGAGAAATCTCCTCTCATTGTTTTGAAACCACTGAATCTTCTCACAATGAGAAGTGGTAAAGGGCACAAGTATTATTCCATATCTGTACTAGGTATCATAATCTATATATATTCTTATCGTTAACATGTCTTAAGGTTATACTCCCTCCGTCCATAATAAGTGTCACACTTCTTTTTAACGAATGTGAGTTAATTGTTTGTACATTGATTGTACCATTGTAAAATTACAGTAAGACAATTTATTTATTCGAAATGCAAGACTTAT
Organism: Adenophora triphylla var. japonica; assembly: GCA_022495995.1. NCBI lineage: Eukaryota > Viridiplantae > Streptophyta > Magnoliopsida > Asterales > Campanulaceae > Adenophora > Adenophora triphylla. Next base: position 89,797 of record JAFEMH010002917.1, read on the forward strand.
TTCGGGATGAACCAAAAAGAAAAGTGCAACACTTATTATGGGATGGAGGGTGTACTTCTTACAATGGAAAGTGGAGGTCAACATGGTCACCATCTTGTTATAACGGTGGAAGAGTCATTGCCTTAACTGAAATGTAGCACTTTACCACTGAACTAGACGCATTTATTAATTCAATACTTGTAGCATAAGATCTGCCCTGCGCAGTTAGGAAGTTGCATGATAACTATGTCCGTCTTTCGATTTGTAGTCCATTCTCTAGCAGTAATGACTGGGAGCATCATCTTACATGACTAGCCAATGATGTGTTATTTCAAGATTGGTAATGTTATTTTATTTCAAAGTCATGTGTCAAGCAAAAGATTGAGAAAAGAATGAGCAGAGAGAGTAGCATCCGTCATCCAGAAGAAGTGGAACAAATATGAAAATGTAGAAGGACAAAGAAGAACAAGAAGCTAGAAGCTACAAACGAACTGCCTTCCAATCCCTCACAAGATCTGCCATGGGTACTCAACTAAGAAATCCCAAAGCTGAAGTAAAATAGAAGCATTGAAAGATATTCTCTGTGGTAAAGTGAGAGAAGGTCAGGTTAGTCCCTGAATCTCAAAAGCTGTACACGTTCCTCTCAGTCCAATGCACCACAAATGACCAAACACCTCATAGTGTCACAATGCCACAAGATTAAAGCATCCTTCCTGCCGCAAAAAAAAAGAAAAAAGAAAAAAAGAAAAATCGTGTACCTGACAATGACAAAGCCTTCACCACCGAGCCATAACAAATCCAACTCTCACCATAAATACCAGATAGAAACACCAACACCTCCACAGAAATAAACCATGTAGGACGAAGTGCTCATGAGTCTTATTATGCCCCAAACACATTACACAAAAAAGACAAACACGTGTAGGGAGATGGTCTTTACCCGTGGAAATAGCAAGTATTCAGGATATAAGATTTTAGTAAGGGTTTCATGATAGATATAATTGAAAAGAGACCCCAAACGCAACATGGGATTGATGATCATACTGATTGGAAGAATGACAAAAGAAGCCAGTCAAATAAATCTATGTTATATTGAACATCCATGTTATTTTTATTTTATTTTTTTTGATAAGAAATACTACCTCTCACAGACAAGAAAACAAGAAATGGGAGCATTAGAGGCATCACTAGGCTACACAAGGAGACCGACAATCTAGGAAATGAAATGCAAAGAGGGGATGTTCCGACCCAACTATCCTCCCTAAAGTCAAATCCCATGCAGTCTCCCAAAACATATTTAATATGAGGCCGGAAGGTAGGAGAACAATGGGATAAAATTCGAGACTTGCAAATGTGTTTGAAAGACCAATATACGCACCCATTTGTAATCCATGATAAAGCAAAAAGCTCTAAGGCAAAAACGAAAGCCCCCCCCCCCCTCCATAAAAAAAGTAACTCCTAATGCCCATTCAATAATCATCTATATGTTTGATCTAACTAATCCGTATCGACATTTACTTAGCATATTTAGGGTTTATTGCACTTCATTACTTTGTGGCTTGGTACTCTGGAACGGATTGGTTGCCTTTTTAATACAAGATTGTTCCAAGATATGTTTGATGCTTCAATGGTCTCGTAGAGAAAGTGGATCAGATTGAAGATCACTGAAAAGGGGGGAGAAGTAGAGCAAATTGAGAACAAAATAAAAAGCATAAACAACAAACCAGAATAGCTAGGAGAAGCAAATGTTCCAATCACATCGAATCTCTGGTACGGTGGCCCCACAAAAAGCAGCCATCATGATGCCCAAAAAATCAAGTCCATACGACGGAAACATTAAAACTGTGTATTCATATGCATGAATGGTTAGCAAGCACCTGACACTGCCACAGTAGATAAGCTGCACATCCTCTCCCTATGCCTCTCACATGAATCTTGCCATTAAAATGCAGAAATGAAGACATAAAAGCCAAGCCTCCCCAGACTCCCGAAAAAGATTATGCCATAAGAACCGAGCTTCTCCACTGAGGAGAAACAAATGATCGACAGATTTTGAGGATTCCAACCCTGGGTGCACCTGTCTGGAAAAATCCTATTGAGCATATGATTTTGCAACATATAAAAAATGTTGAGCCTATTAAGGACCGAAGAACCAGACACTAAACGAAGGCTCTTTCTGAATAGGGACCCTAGCCTTCCAAATAAAAGAAAAAATAAATGAATGGATTTGAAGACCGCAACAAATACAATAAAACGACCAACAAGAACAACCCAAAAACCCTATTAAAATCCAAGTGTAACAATCTGGACAAAGAGGAAGGCACACACCTGGACATCAAGGAGGGTAAGAACCTCACAGCCTCCCATACAGAAGTGGCAAGGTGGAAGAACTAAGAAACGTTTCACTCCATTCTCAGAAAGAAAATCAGGAGGGGATAAATAAACTTGATTTAATTCAGTATGTTTAAGAAGCTCTACACACATATAAAATCAATGGCATTCAGCAACAAATTCTTGTGATGTGCACCTGACTGACACCCAACCGTGACAATCTGGACAAAGAGGAAGACACACGCCTGAGTGAGGATATCAAGAAGCGTACAAACCTCACCAGCCTATATATTTAAAGTGGAAAAAAGAAATGGAAGACCTGAGGAAAAGTGTCGCTGACATTACCACAAAGAAAATCGGAGGGAGCTAAATAAACTTGGTTGTTCAATTCATGATTAGATTCAGTACGTTAAAGAAGCTCCCCGCAAATAAAATCAATGGCACTCAGCAAAAAATAAATAAAAAATCTTGGGGTGTACTAAAAAAAATGTTTTACTTTGGAAGTCGTATGCTGAAAGAAGTTTCTCTTATCATGATGCTAAACATCAAGGGTCATTTAGAAGTTTGGAGGAAGATTTCTTAACCTCATGTCATCTTATTAAGAGTGCCATCAAATGTTATTGGGGATAAGACTTCCATTTTCCATGATATAGTAAAAATTACTAGAATGAATAATCTCTTCACATCTTTGGTGTGTTAGCCTTGCTAGTACTCTCACTTCCCTAATTCCCCTTCACCAAAACTTATGACGACCTACAAGCATCCTACAAAACCCTGCTTTTCAAACTGAAGGAACTAACTAATCAGATAGGCAATACAACATCAATTTACATCTATAAAACATGAGAGGAAGGAATATATATTCAAAGCGAATAAAACCTCTGCCAGTAAGTAATATGCAATGACAAGCAACAGAATCCAGGATAAAAATTTCTTGAATAATATCATACAGGGTTTGAGCACCGAAATACTCACCCCCCACCGTCGCTACTGGTTAAAAATTGAGTGGTCCCGCCACCGAAGAACATACATGGCATTGGCACCACAACATACATGAGAGCTACAAAGAGAGCAAGAGCACATCATTAATCTTTCCCATGCAGAACCAGTAAAGAGAGAGAACGCAATGAAACACTCTTGGCTACCTGATAACATTGGCCACCAATTGCCGTATATTGCACAAGCCTGCAGCCAATTCAACAAGAATCAATAATAAGAGCACAGATGAACCCACTCATCTACACGTAGGGGTGGCAATGGTTATCCATGGGTGTTATCCATTAAGAATTACAATGATTTACACTATTGTAGAGACCACCAATATATTACATTGTACATGTCTAAAGCATGAGAAAATCTCCATAGATAAGCCGTGGATAAGAATTTGCAACTCCTATTACATGCCTCCAGACCCTCCACATCCACATCCACACCCATCACCACCCCCACCCCACCCCACCCCACCCCACCCCACCCCACCCCACCCCAACACACTAAACACTTGATACCTCATATATTTTAATCAACTAGCCTCCATCACAAATGAATGCCACTTTTGTAGATTGCACTATAAATATAGAAAGCACTTAATGTTATAACAATTCATAACTTATCAAGTACTTGTAATTCCTGAAATTTCCCTTTTCGATTCAGAATTTTTGTCATTTTCTAGTTTACTTTTTATATTTATTAACATTGTGACAGGTGAGGGAGAAAGTTGGGGAAACTAGTGAGGGCATGGAAACATATGCATGATCAGTCTATTTTCAGTGTGACCAATTACAGCTAATTAAATAGAAATACCCATTAGGACCTGGGTTCCTTCATGAATCAAAATTTGCACCTTATGCTAATTTGACTATGAGTTTCCATGTCTCTCCGCCGGATGACCTTACCATCAATTTACCTTAATGTTTAAGTTAATTTCATTGGTTTACATACGCGCGCTGATCAAATACTTCCAATTGCTTTTCTGACATCTTTCTGTACTCACTGTTTCACTTTTTATTTTGTCTTTTTTTTTTTTTTTTTGATAAGAGAAGAGATTGTATTAAAAAGTTTCAAAGTACAAAAGGATGGACTAGGTGTCCATCAATAATGAAAAAAAGAGAAATTTACATGAAAACTAAACTAGGAAATTGCAGCAACCCAGTCTCTCTTCAAATCACTCAATGATAAAACCTTTGAAAGCACCATTAGCATACGTCCAAAGAGAAGCTAAAGACATCACTTTTTCCCACAAAAGATGCTTCGGTAAGCAGCAATTCTTAAAAATCCTAGCGTTTCTCTCCATCCAAAGGCACCAACAAATTGCAAAAAAACCCACAGTCCGACAAACGACTCACGTCTTTATCTTTACCAAAGCCTCTGAACTGAATATGAAGAAAAGAAGAGATGAAACCGGGACACACCCACACTTCTCCAGCCATCTCAAACAATCGATGTGAAAGATATTGTGCAATGCTACAATGAAGAAAGAGGTGATCATGTGATTCATCTGACATCCTGCAATTCACACACCAATTTGGCGATAGACATTTAGTAGGCCTACGTATCTGCAGTTTATCGGTAATATGGAGTTAATTAAGAACTAAAAGCCACATAAATGCCTGAATCTTGAAAGGAGATTTTGATTCCACACATACGAAGCAAGAGGAAAAGAAGCTGGAGAGGGACTCCGAATCAGAAAGCGAAGGGATGATTTACAAGAATAATCTCCAGATCCCTCTGATTCCCAAACCCGAGAATCAAGATACTGTGACAATCGAACCAAAGAAAGAGAAGTGTAACACCAACATCATCAGAATCTCTATCATTCAGATTTCGAAAAAATGAAAGTTCCAAGAAATTGAATTTTCCCCCTCCCCACGCATCTGAAACTCAGATATAGGGCCCAATGAACCAAAGAAAGACGATATAAACGAGGAAATAAATCCCTAAAGGAAGAATTACCTACCCAAATATCTTCCCAGAAACGAACTTGCTTTTAATCACTTTATGCCAAATAGCATGAGGTTCTCGAGCAACTAAATGATTTTTTTTTCTCCTCCCCAGAGCCATCCCACAAAAAATTCTTCATCGCCCTCACAATAATATCTGCCACAACATTTGGAATTTCAAAGAGGGATAGATAATAAAGTGGAATGCTAAAAAGACAGGTTCTCAGCAATGTAATGCCTCCGCCCAATGAAAATTAAGCATGTTTCCAACTCGCAAGACACTTTCTAACTCTCTCCATCACTAGGTCCCAAAAGAGATATTCTTTGGATTTCCACCCATAAGAACCCCAAGATAAGATAAGGGCCAAGAGAGAACTTCACAACCAATCAAAGACACATAACTACTTCTCCCATCCTCTCCTAAATTTATCCCCGCAATCCCACATTTGGAAAGATCCCACATTTGGACAGATTAATTTTCAACCCAGACACACTAATATGTTTTGCATATATAATAGGTATCTCATGCTCGGCAGACATCTCATCCAATCTCTTTGAAAATCATCTTTCTTACCGATTATAATAAAATTTCAATTGAAAATAATATGTGTGTGTTTGCGTCTGTGCTGATTTTTCAAAGACAGTAATTAGTTTGAAACTTACTCCATGTATAGTATCCATTTGGATCAACCTCAAATCCTATCAGGATAAGAATTGAAGAAATCTGTTATTATTGAGCCTACAGATCAATTCTAGCTCATTGACATGCTGATTAAAATGTAAGATCTTATCACAAAAGGTCCCTTTCCTTACTCTAATTCAAAGAAGAATGATCATTCCAAACTCTGTCTGGGCCAAGTAAGGTTGTGCTTTCAGGGCTATTCTCCTTTCTCATTTGTATCGGGATTGAACACTCATTGGCCGAGCTAGTTTCTTTCCACTCCCTTTATACAGTCTTTACAGACTTCTATTTTTTCTCATTTTTCCTTCTCTTTTGAGGGACATTTCCTTCTTGTATCCTCTCAGTTGTTCTCATAAGTCATAACACTTCTTTTATCAATAAATTAGCTCAAACTTTGATCAAGACATCTACAAAGATATAAAACCATGCTGAAGTCATGTTCACAGGACATTCTTTTATCATCACTCTCTTCATTGGGATAGAACTTAATTTCTTTTCAATAGGCTATTTGAAGTGGTCGGCGAGTTTTGGGTTGTGCGGAGTCAGTGATATCCTTTTCACAATTGCATCTTAGGGGATTTAATAGACAGAGGCTGTTATTTTGTGGGAATTACAAGTCTTTGCCATCTCGACAGAAAGAAATGTTATTTTGTGGCCTCTGCTAGACTTGCTTTTAGAAAGTTTCCAATTCTGCCATGCAGTGGTGTTGGAGGGCTTTTAGTTTATGACGAATCGTTTAACTTTTAATCGACCACTTGTCCGTCTTTTCTAATACTTCGTGTCACTAGCATGATCTTCATTCCTATATATATATATATATATATAGGAGGGGCTATTGTCACTACTCACTACATTCATAAATATGATTAATCTCTTGACTCAAATGCCCTTCAATCACTTCCTAATTATTTATGGTATTTTCCTTTTTTTTTTTTGGTAAGGTTGTTTAACTCTTTATCTTCCATATAATCTTTTTAATCATGCAAATAAAATAAATGCATAGTATTTTATAAAATAAATTATAATATTAATGGAAATTTTTGTAATGAAATAGAATTATTCATCTTTCACCAAGTTATTTAATAAATAAATTGCATAAATATATTACTTTAATTTAATGACATTTTTACCTTGTTTCACCCCTTAATGATTGAAATGAAGATTAGAAACAAAAAATCTTGTGAAAAATTATTTTTTTCCTAAATAATAGAATAACCAGTTTTAATTAGGACTAAAAATTTGCAGTCCACCAATTAAAATTGTCAATTTCACAATTTTACTCTTTTAAGTTATAAAATGAGAACAAGTTTAAACTATAAGGTTTACTATTAAAAATTTAGTTAAAACTGTTAGATTTGTCATATGGTAATTTCACAATTTAGATGACAGATTGACCTTTTTAATTAAAATTGGTAGTGTTAAATCCCAAAAAACCTTTTTTCTAGTCTCAGGATTTTTATTTTTATTTTTATAATACTTACTCATTCGTGATTAACTTCAAATATAAAATGATTGGTGAAACTAAAAATAATTTAGAGAAGTAGATTCATTTTAAGTAACATGTTGTCAAGCTCGCAACAATGATAAGTATTTTTAATACTATGTAAATATTTTCAAGTCTTTTGTTTTTTGAATAAAAATTTATGGGTCCATTATAATTTAATTTAAATTCTGAAAATAAAGATAAAAATATAGTAAAAAATAAATTAAAAATTAAGTTGAAAAGGAAAATTAAAAGATAAATTACTATTGACATTTAATTCTTTATTGAACAACATATGAATTTTAATGAAAATCATAATTAGTGAATATTTATTAGCAAATGTGTTGATATTTCGAAAAAAAAAGGTAGTGGATATTTCTAAAAAATATGTAGTGTTATAAGTAAAATTAGTAGTGATAAAATGTATTATGGAATGCTATTAATTACTTATAAAGCCAAAGAATAATTATGCCTATTTACAAAAATAAGAAAGGGTATTTTTTCTAGTTGCAACATTTCGTAGTGGAATAACAAAAGATATAGTGGCAATAGCCCCTTTATATATATATATATATATATATATATATATATATATATATATATATATATATATATATATATATATATATATATATATATATATATATATATATCCGGGGAAGCTACATACCAACTTTCAGAACTAGCAAATCGGTATCTTAATTCTTGATTTTAGAACTTGCTGACGAAAAAATCAGATTGTACATCAACATTGTTTATGACGGAGTTTATTTTCGGAAATAAACAATTAATTTTGTTCGCATTAATAACTATGAAAGATGCAGAAATGCCATTCATAAACCTAAACGGATGCTAGCTATGCCTACCAGGATTTGTAGGAGAATACTGGCCGAAAAAATAAAGGCAAGCCCAGCAAGCCTGAAAAATAATTGCGGTACAAGAATATTAGCTTAAAGAATATACTCAAAAAGAGTCCCATCAAATAATAAATCACCAACTTACACTGTAAATGTCAAGAAGCGCCGTCAGATCCCCAATCAATGTGAGCAAATCAGAAAGGAAAGAAGTTAGTACCAGGCAGTGTGATGACAAAAAATGAATTGCTCCAACCCAAAAAAATAGTCTCACTTACCATTTTGGTCTCTCCCAAAAAAAAAAAAGTGACTTTTAAAAATGGCAGTACCAATCATGCATTTCAAGAAGGAATAAGAAAGTAAAGCATAATCCTTACAAACTTTGACTTGTAAAATGAGATTATTTTTCTAAGGCGGAGGGAGTAGCTAAATATAAAAAACAAGTTGAAGCAAGAAAAAGTGGCTGGCCACAATGACTCCTTCCAACTAAATTAGTTATGCAGAAGTATCATCACAGAAAATGGAACAAATAAACAGCTATATTCATCTCTACCTATGTCCTTATGTATGGGTAAACCAGTCAGCTAGATCCATGGTTCACAACAAACATATTTTCCAAAAGCATACACATACACATACACATACACATACACAGGCACTACACAAAATGGGTAAGCGAGATTAAGAAACACCCGGTCAAAGGAAAAGTCCCCGAATAAAATGCAACTTGAGGTACCTTAACTAGTTTACAACAATGAGAAGCTGAAAGATGTGGCATATGTCTCTCCTTTCCACTCAAAGAATTGTCATGAAGAGTGAAAGCATTGTGAGAATAACAGCCCTTATGAATACCTATGTTAACAAATACTCACCAAATGCATCCAACTAATTTGTAAAAGAGTATAATTTTCAAAATACTCTCTCCATCTAAGGAAAAGAAGAGGTCTAATATCACAACTCAAGCTTTTTAAAATACTTTAACTCCTCTATATTTCCTTCATAACGTATACCCTCCAGAAACGATTGACCATTTAAAGTGCAGCTGCTAGATTCACATTTATCAATGATCATGTCTTAATTTTCACTTGCGATGATAGAATGTGATTAATAAAGGTATTTATATATGGATGCTACTAGATACTAAAGAATCGGACTCCCTAATTTCCTTGAAAAACTAAAAATGGCACTCATTATAGGACGGAGGAAATACTATTGTATAGCTTTGTTTGTACAAAGTGTTATATAAATACAATATTTCTCATATAAATGTAAAATATTGAAGGAAAAAAAATGGAGAATTGTTACTTCTTTGTTAAAATAAGACTGAATGAATGTCTCGGAAAGGAAGGTTGGGCTCTTAGTGGCATGGATACATGATGCTTCCTACAAGTCGCGACCATAACCAGATTAATAATTATGCATTTTTCACTGCATCAGATACAATCTCCAAGCAATCCAATAACCCTTAAGTTTTCATACACATATGTTAACTCTTCAATTCCCTCTATAAGTTCACTTAAATCCCACAAATTAAACACATAGATGAATCCACTAAATTATTACTGAAACCCCAGCACATACTGAAGAAATTCCGAATGAAAAATTGAGGAAAATAAGCATACTCATAAATTTTAACCTTATGATCTTTAACGATTGCTTGTAAAATTAAACTAGTGTGAGGGTTTGGCGTACCTTCAATTGTCATCGCCATAGCTGTGAGTGTGAACTAAAAGAGGAACGAACTTGATAGGTTTCGGAGATGTGTGAGGCTGATTCCGGCGCCGGGACTGTTCCGATTTTTAGTGAGATTTGGCCAATTAGTTTATTTATTTTTAGCTCGGCTTTTTTATTAGGAAATTACCTATCTCCTTCTCCGCAAGCCCACAACTCAAAATCTATAAATATTATAGGAAAGTCTTTTCCTATTCTCATCTCAGATGCCACGTGGATTTATGACATGGAATTTCATGTCATCATTCCACCTTTTCATTGGCTGATGCTTCAAAGGTGGCTGATGATTCATTGTTTTTCATGAGAATGTCAGGCAAACAATATTAGATAAGTTTTAAAATTTTGAGATAAACAAAGTCCTTCAAATTTTTTGAGATAAACACGAGTCCAAAATCATATCCTCCAAAATATAAATCGCTCTTCCGATCTCTATCTCTCAAGTCGATCAGCCTCCTCTTCAGGTTTCGCATCAAAATTTCGATCTCCTCTCTCAAGTCGATCAACATCATCTTCAGGTTCCTCCTCAAAATTCATTTTTTTTTCCTGTTTTTCTCTAATCGTTATTTCATTCTTTCATTCTGCCGAATATTTCCCTCTTCTCCTTGGCAATCGTTATTTCATTCTTAAATTACACTGAAACATGTCAGCTGGTGAAATTTCTTGAATCTGTTTGCCCCAAACAATGATTTTTTTTGTGTTATTGTTGTTGATTTATATTATTTGATTTTGAATTTCTGTTTGGGGGGTGGCGGCAACATTCTTCTGTTCTTTTTGTTCTTTTGGTCACTGCCCTAATTTATTTTGTATGCATTTGCCAATGGTTTGAGCATTATTGATTCAAAATCTGCTATATGGGGTCCGTCAACGCCTTGACATTCACTCAATACTCTTCTAATTGAATGCGAGACTCTAATTTGGCGACCCGATTTCAAGTTTGTGAGTTACCCATTTGACTTACTGTTTCAAAAATATGTTCTTTGATCATATTGGACTTTTTTTTTTTGCTTTCCTGAGTAATTTAGTGTTGTTTATATTGGTTTTTAATTAATATGGGTAGTGGATTCTTAGTAATTTTTGTTGTTTAATCTGTTTGAAATGTATGTATCTATTGAGTTGTTTGAATTTCCTCTTTTGTGTAGTCATTTCAAAATTTTCCCTTTGGGAGGCTGCATAGGGGTTTAGTAAAAGTATGTGCTTTAAATAACTTGTAAAATTTTAAATTTGTGAACCATCTGTTCAAATTTTGGTGTTTACAGCATGTTTCTTGAATATTTGACTTGCTTTTCCTCCTTTTTTGTTTGGAGCTATAATAATTTGGTTTAAGGTTTTGTTTTGTTTGTTATTTTGATGTACATTCTACAATTGAAATGAATGAAGGTTTTGAGCCATTTGAATTTTCATGATTGATAGGGCGGGCTATGTGCGTTTGGAAGGCTGCATAAGGGTTTAGGTAAAATAGGAAGAAAAAGAGATACCTAAATTGGTTCATGTAAATAAAAGTGATCTGATTTCCGAGGCCAGTAAAGAGGAGGTTTGTGGGACTATGCTCTCCTTTCAGAAATGGAGGTGCTCATGATCTCTATTGGCAGCCATTGCTTCAATTGTGGCATTGCTTTCAGTGGTTCATCTATTCTTGTTTCCTGTGGTGCCTTCTTTTGATTACGCTGGCTCTAGGCAACAAATCCAAACCTCTTGCCTGCCAGTTAATTCAAGGAAAAAAAAGGTTAATATTGCACAAAATCCTCCGCCCGTGATTGATTTAGAAGCTTAATTTCCAGCTGACTCCCATAAGGCAGTTGTTTACCGTGGGGCACCATGGAAAGCTGAAATTGGCCGCTGGTTAGCGGGTTGTAATTCAATCACGACTGTAGTAAATGTTTCAGAGGTACTATGCTTGTGATTATTATAATTGATTATCTTTTCCGGATTACCATATTGGATTTATTAAGTTCTAGATTCATAAATATATTTTCCTCAACATGTCCAAAACTTTTGATTGTTAATTGGCTGAGATAAAAACTTTCTTAGTGCAAATCTGCTTTTCTTGTAACTTAGAAGCTGTCTTCATCAGTTTTGATGTTTATTTTTGCTCATAGTCAGTGATTATGTTCATAGCAAATCGGTGCCAAGAGCTGTAAAAATGATTGTAATGGTCAAGGCATTTGCAATTATGAATTGGGTGAATGTCGCTGCTTTCATGGATTCACAGGTTAGTTCTTCTTCAACCCTTTTCAATGTAATTTATATTATGTGTTTTAAGATTTTTAGTGGAAGGATGAAATTTGTAGATAGCACTTTGCAGTATGTGATTGGTGTTAGAATCAGGATATGAGCTTGAATACTTCTCAAAAAAGTGTATAAGCTAAGGTGTATGAGTATGACCATTCACAATAGGATGCATTCGCATAAAATAGTTACATTTTTGTAGTTATATCCATTCGTTCTAGCTCTTAATGCCGTAGTACAATGGTGCGTTGACTTGAATGAAATTAGTAAAATACTACGTACTATGGTAATATTGGTTATCTTACTTAAGATAACTGATTTTCTTGGATGGCATTATAAAACTTAAAGCAGATGTTCCATGGGGAGTAGTGAACAATATTTTATATTTTTCTGTGTTAATTAATGTTTGGGCTTCATTATTGGGTTTGATTGGTATGTCTTAAAAGAGCTTAATATGTTTCTCAATATTATTTATTTATTTATTTGTATCCCTCTCAATTTACAAAATCTAGGGAGAAACGTCTTTCTCCATAATTTACAGAGAAACGGGTTTTTTTCCATCGTTCATTTTGCAAAAGAGGACACACAGAGACTCACACCCTTTCTCTCTCTAAACGCACAAATCCAACCTTCTCTCTATACGCAAACAATTACCTTCACCATTCTTCACCATTATAGCCGCCCCAGTCGTCTTCTTCACCTAGCCCATCGCCGGAGCTCGCTCCCTCCTCACCAATCGCCGGCGACCTCTCAAAACAAAATTCATTGGACCAATTTAAGGAACAAAACCCGAAATCGGTAAGCGATGAGATCTCTTAGAATCAGATGAGGTTAGAGCTGCCGTTGAAGCTCCCACTACTTGAAAAATCGAAGCCATGTTCGCCGGAAAAGCAACAACGTAGAATTCAAGAAGACCCCTGCTCGATCAAAGGCGGATTACAGCTATAATTGAATGTAGTTACAGGATTTATAGAGACAGAGCTGGGCGGAGAAATTGAGGAAGATTGTTATTGTGGCGTTCGTCTAAGTGTACATGGACAGACACACTCCAAGTGAAATTGAGGAAATTGAGAAAGTTTGTGGATATCCAGAACGTTTTGAAAGGATATCCAGAATCTTTTGAAAGGATATCCAGAAATTTTGTATTGGTCATGACCTTGGCCCATGGAGAAACGGGTATCCAGAACCTTTTGAAAGGATATCCAGAACTTTTTGAAAGGATATCCAGAATCTTTTGAAAGGATATCCAGAAATTTTGTATTGGCCATGACCTTGGCCCATGGAGAAACGGGTATCCAGAACCTTTTGAAAGGATATCCAGAACCTTTTGAAAGGATATCCAGAAATTTTGTATTGGCCATGACCTTGACCCATGGCCTTGGCTTGGGCAATTCTAAATTTCTGATTATTCATTTTGAAAGTTTCTGGATATCCATATTCAATGTTCTGGATATCCAGAACCTTATGAAAGTGATATCCAGAAATTTAGAATTTGACCTTGGCCCCAATTTTTTTTTCTGGATATCCATCCCAAAGCTTCTGGATATCCAGAACACGTTTCTCCATAACTTATGGAGAAACGTGTTTCTCAGCAGACCTACTCCTCTCAATTTAAATTCAAACAACCTTAATTAACTTTATGCTATATCAAGGGTAACACACTACAAAAATGAACTTTCATGAAACTGGAGACTAGATTACTATAGTGGTCTTTAAGAATTTCACAGTTGAGGTTTGGTTTCACAACAAGGGAGGATTAAGCTTAATATGTTAATATACATGTCGGTTTCCTTTTGGTTTGGTTGGTTACTTGACATGGTAACAAAGCAATGACCTGAATTTATAAGAGTGTTAATCTTTAGCAGTTCTGTTGCATTATTTCAAGATTGTTCACGGTCGGTTCTTTACAGTCAAAATCGTGCCGTCGGCTCCTCCGTTGTTTTTCCGGTCATTGGGAACGTCTATCCCAAAGGGTAATCTTTCTTTTCTATTCCAACATTCGAGTTGTGTCTGTATATATGTTCATGCACATCTGTTTGATTAATTGTTGGCTTTATTTGAGGATTGTGATTATATGATTTATTGGGTTTTCATTGATTTTCTGCCTTCGTTTTTCGATCATCACTTGTCACAATAACAAAAATTTAATAGTAATTGTGGATACATGGATAGGGTGACCCTGCAATCCAAATTGCAGTGTCATCCAAAAAAATGAAGGGCCTAGATTAGACTTTAAACAAACAAATACATGACTTGACTCATGTATAAAAAAATAATCTTTCTCCCTTAAATCGGATCCAATGGTGTCATGTAGTCTGATGTCAGGGTCCCGGACCTGTGGATACTGGTCTATTAATGTAACTTTGAGTGGGTCCCACATACGGAGTATACCAAATTGGTTCCATCCATTCACAAATGGGGGGGGAGGGGTGGGTATGTGGCTAATTAGTGACCGCTCGCGGCGGCGAGTAGTTCTTGTGTAAAGGCACGTTTGCAGGTTATTTGCCACCATGTTATATGGACTTATTATCGTAGATGTATAATTAACATTGAGCCGTATGATCTGCATATTCTAGGATATATACACAAGCGAAAGTACAACATTAAGAAGTTTGCCTTAACATATAAGAATATTTTTGTGAAAGGAAAGTTTTTTTTCCCTATATTCCCACTTCCCTTTCTTCTTATCAGATTTCGCTCTCTTTTGTTGGTTCTTCCCTGGGATTTGTATATATTTCATTTTGTACCTTGCATTGTAAAGCATACTGTTAAATATTGTCTTCAAATGTGCGGTACTACCATGTGACTCTTAATATGGCAACCCACGCTTTGAAAACCTTATTCTCTTGATATATATATTGGCAGTGATCTTACTTGGCTCCAATGTGATGCACCTTGTATTAAATGCACAGCGGTAATCTTTTCTCTCTTTCAACCCCCCCATGCACACATTTCAAAATGTTGAAACTTATTAGGGTGATTTGTGTATGTATGTTCTATTTTCCAAACTATTATATGAAATCTGTGTCCTTTGCTTATCTTTGTCGACAAATCCACATCTTATTTCGTTAGATTTTCCTTCCACCTCGATTTGATTTATCTATTTGAATTGGGTTTTTGCTTCTGTTCTTGTCTGAAGACATTAAAAGCATGGAAGGAGAGGTACAAGCTTTAGAAGAGCTCTCAAAGCAGCTTTTACGGAAATGCATCGCCTTCGCCGAGCAAAGGTTACCTTATGTCCAGTCTTGCTTATCAGCCAATCATTGTTACTGTAGCCAGTGTTTGTTTCCGTATCCTCGAGCATATGTCAACTTATTATTGATTAACTACCATTTCCTTTCTTTGCATTCTGTGTAATTGCTTTTATATGAAACTGAATAAGCAATAGAAAGGTAGATAGGGAGGTTTGTTTGCAAGCTTACCTGACCATGTGTCTGGTTCTGGTTCCATTACATCGGACTATACATTGTAATTAGGTGGAGATAGGGAGGATAGTCTTGTACAGAAGTCCTCCCATCATGAAAATTTAAGACGGAAGGCTCAGGGATCTTAAGGTATTAAAAGAAGCATTCACTTGAAATTCTTAGTCACTGACGGATAAAGGGTAGAGCAAGCAGAGACTCCATCAGATCCATATACGAAGCTTATGGTGAAGGATGGTGAAAATTCTTAGTGACTGACGAATATTAAAGGGTAGAGCAAGCGTAGACTCCTTCATATCCATATGTGAAGCTTATGGTGGAGGATGGTGAAGGTTTGACTCATTCAGACATAATCTGGTTGAGAAGTTGAACTATTTGGCTGTCATTAGACCTGCACATTGCATTTCCATGACTTATTAAGGGAGCTCCATGTCATGGTGGGTTATTGTACTGAGATCGTGGGCACATGAGACTTCAGCGATTTTTTAATTCTGATTGGGCAGATCTCCTTTAGATAGGAAGTATTTACCCATTCTGTATGTAGTGTGTATCTGTTTGATCCTTATATTTCCGGCCTTAGTTTTTACTCCGAACTTGATTTGGGGAAATGGAACTATTCGGTGTTGTTAGTGTAAACTGCAGGTGATATCGTAGATGATTTCCCAAAAGTCCAGGTGATATCGCAGATGATTTCCTGGACTGAAAATTATATAGTTGTATATTTCTTGTTTATTATTTAATTGACTAATGTGCTAATAAACTCTGTATAGTCTATGGTTTGTGTTTATATTTCAGAGTGCAATAGCATCAAAGAAGGAGCTAGACACGTATGGAAATTGAAAGAAAAGAATTTATACATTTTATGTATTAATTCGTAACTTGGGAAAACAACAACAAAACGTGTGAAGACTTGGTCAAGGGTTGTTGCTGAGTTATAGACGAAGTACAAGGTTGATAAAGCAAGGGAGTACAAGGCGTGGAAGCTTGGCTTGAGGATAAATCAACTTGGTTGCTAAAATTGAGGAAATGGGAGCTAGAATTGTGGAACAACTTCACCCACTCTCCCTATACTTCCTCCACGTGCAAGACCAGCCCAAGGCTGTTAATTGAGTAGCCTTCAAGTATTTGAAGACTATAAATAAGCTTGGAAGGTTTCATTTGAAGATATGCCAACTACATCATCACATTCACACCTTCGAAAAGCTTAGAGATAGAGATCTTTGTTTGGTTCTTTTTAATCCTTTCTCCCTTGTAATTTCGCACTTGATTACTTTGGTATCAAGGTGTGTGAAGGCTAGGATATGATTCCGTTCTTTATCTCTTGTTCCATAGAGCTCAAAATAGATATAGCTATAGGGAACTTTCGGCTTTGTAAATTCATTTATAGTGATTATAAAGTCTTGCCTAAGAGGCACTCTCAAGTTATATTTATATAACTTGAGAAAAACAATTTTGGTATTATTATTCCGCTGCAAACTCTTTTACAAAATTGTTTTATTTTCGAAGTGTGTGTGTGCTATCCCAAGTGCTGTCGTTGGTGTTGTTATCACCTTGGATATCACTTGTGATTCAAGTCGTGACAATTTTAGGTGTTCTTCCACCAAATGTCTTTCTGAATTTTGAGCAATGCTAGGGGCACAAAAAATCACAAAATTTTAGCTACAAACATAGTTGTCAAGAATTGATTGGATGTTGAATAAATAAGTATTGGAGCCTACAAACACAACATTCAATCATTTGTTGACAACACTGTTTCTTCTGAGGCATTTTTTTTTACTTTAGTATTACTCCTGAATTTTATATACATGTTTCTAAGGAAATCTTAGTTTTGTGACTTGAAATGGGCCCTTTTCAAAAACATGATAATTGTGCTTATAACAATACATTATAACAATACAGTGAAAGTTTTGGGATGGTTGAGAATGGAAGATGTGCCGGGAACAATTTGCAGTGATGCTTCTGAATGAATGATATTTGGGCATCTAAAATTAATACTCCATCCGATAGTCTCACTTTTCCTTTTGGTTTTCTCCCACTCGTGAAGAAGTTTAGAGCAATTTAAAGGTGGTGAAAACAAGTAAAACCACAATCTTAAAAGGTTTGACTTGTAAAGTGAGGATATTTTGGGATGGAAGGGGTATAAATTTCTGTCTTTCGAACAGTTTTTCGATAGTTAGTAAATTAGTTGAACTATTTGGCTGTCATTAGACCTGACATTGCATTTCCATGACTTATTAAGGGAATTCCATGTCATGGCGGGTGACATTGCATTTCCATGACTTATTAAGGGAGCTCCATGTCATGGTGGGTTATTGTACTGAGATCGTGGGCACATGAGACTTCAGGGATTTTTTAATTCTGATTGGGCAGATCTCCTTTAGATAGGAAGTATTTACCCATGTTGTATGTAGTATGTATCTGTTTGAGGCAACTTAATGTTTTTGGAGAAGTAAAAAAAGCCAATAGTATCAAGAACGACTACATAGGTGGAATACAAATCTGTATTTTAATCTTCATGGGTTGATACCGGCTTGTGGCTACTCGATGAGGTTAGATTGGTTCAAATCCAATCCAGTTACGCGAAAATTCAAGCATCTGGCATCTGTACTCTTGCATTACATGAACGCCCAAAGCAAACTACGCTTGGAGTTTGCTTAATCTGTGAGAACATATGCAGATGGCTATTGCTATTTTTATCACAGTTCTCGAGTCTCATGTACTTGCAGATGTGTTTTTAAAGTTTTTGAGTGGAAATTTAATGAGTTACTGCCTCCATAGTCCCATAATTAAAATAATAGTCAATTGCTCTACCTAAAACTGTTTGCACGATCAAAGGGGACACTGATATTTGAATGAAGGGTATATTTATAACAACGGTTTGAGGTGACTGGAGAAGTATGGGTGAGCCCGACATCCACTTGTTATGGGATCGTGTATGTGGGGTGGGGGTTGCTATTGTTTGGTGTATTTGGTTGGAGAGAAATGCAAGGGTAGTCAAGAGTCAGTATCTACCAAAATACCTCTTGTGGGAAAAAGTCGTGGCTTTAGCGTCGCTTTGGGCATATGCCAATGATGCTTTCCATGGGTTATCTTTAAAGTCCTGAATATATTTGGAAGGAGTAGATTGATCAAGGCAAAAATAAGACATGCACAAAGCCAACATGGGATCCCCATGATATTAATAACAGCTACACACAAAATAGTGGATGTTTTGGAAGGAGTAGATTGACCAAGGCAAAAATAAGACTTAAGAGGTGATCTCAATGCCTTGTGCAACTTAATAAATTAAGTAATATGAGTCAAGCAAAAGTTTTATATTGAGGAAAAGAAAAACTTAATCTTGAAGAATGATATATTAGCCGATTAAGTAAAGATTTCAAATACCCCTTTTACTAGACCAGCAACCACAACACCAAATGTTTGGATAATATAATCATAGCTCACAGATGAATCATCAAGAATGTCATGCAAAAGCCACCACTACGTTGGCATTGGCACCAACCATTGCAAGCAGAACGGCAGTCTCCACACAATGCTGTATATAAATATATAATATACCGGGACAAATATATATTTCAAGTACTTGCCACGGCTCACGTAATGACTTCATGGTTCATAAGTAAAAAACTTATAATTCCTCTTCTCCGCTTTTGGTGTTATAACCGTTTGAAGTTTGATAAGCGCTTTTAATGCTACACAAGTTGAATATGCGACTGATAGATGATCAATTCGAAGACAGAGAATGAGTATCTAATAATCATAATCCCCCTAAGTAACCATAGGGGTGCGCATAAAATCACAGTTTAATAATTAACTTTTTATTTCTTAATCAATTACTATTATTATGCCCCGTCGAGTATCGACGGGTTACTCAATAGTATCAATTAAAACCAGTGTTCTAAAAAGACCCCGCCTAAGGGCGCCTAGGCCCCTCTCCAACGCCTAGTTCTAAAACCCGCCTAGGCCCCGACTAATCCCGACTAATCCTGACTAGTCCCCGCCTAGACGCTAGGCCCGGCTCCGCCGTCTAGCATCCGCCTAGCGCTTTTTAGAACATTGATTAAAACAATGATTTTAAAATTTAACAGGCTATTACGGCAACAAAATCAAAATTCCACTTATTCCCTTATTCCCTAGTTTAAAAACATGTGTCATTAATGGACAACCTGTCACGCCCTCTCTACTCACTCGTTTTTCTTTTTTTTTTTTCCACTCAAAACTTTAAAATGAAATATCTTAAAATTCAAAAGTCAAAATAAAATAAAATGAGAGCATCGTTGTGTTCGTATCGTCAAACGAATCAAACTAGTAGTATATCAACATATAATTTGAATCAAATTTGAAAAATTCACAGTTGTTCAAAGAACATATACGATAAGTTTACATTTAATTTAGTTAAGTTTATAATTTTTTATGAAAATATTTTCTATTTTACTTAATTCATGTTGTTTTAGCTAAATTCACAATTTTTTTAGTCTTTTATGGCCTCTAGTTTTGCTTTTTTTTATGAAATTAATAAAAACAATTGTGAATTTAACAAAAACAATTGTGAACTTAACAAATATGTCAAATAATCTTATAAACTTGCAAAAATAGAGAAATAAAAGACTAAATCAACTATAAACTTAACAAATATGTCACATAATTCATCAAATTGCAAAATTAGAGGTCATAAAGATAAAAAACAATAGTAAAGTTAACTAAAAACAAATGTGAACTTAACTAAAATAACTGTGAAATTGGAACAATTGTGAACTTCAGAAATTTGATTCGGATTATATGTTGATGCTACTAGTTTGATTCGTCTTGACGATGCGAACACAACCGTGATCTCGGATTTTTTTTTGGCTTCCGATTTTTAAAATATTTCATTTTAAAGTTTTGAGGAAAAAAAAACGAGGAAGGAGAGAGGGTGTGACAGCTGGTACACACACATGTATTTATAAAGAGAGGACTTGCCGGTCGTTTTCGAAAATATGTGTCATTTTTGGTCATTTTTGTTAGGATGAAGAACGATTTGGTAATTTCCCCTTTAATAATCCATAATCCATCCGTCTCACCTCAAAAGACACAAACTTGATATTGCACGGGAATTAAGGAGAGTGTATAGTGAAGTAAATGTTATGAGTATGAAAAGTGATATAAGAGAGAGAAAGTGGGGTAGAAAATAGCTAGTGGATAGTTATTGTAAGTATTACAAGTGTGTCCCACGAATAAAGAAGTATTAAAAAGTTTCCATTTTGTGAATGTGTTTTTTTATTTGGGAAACTCAAAATGAAAATTTGTGTCTTTTCATATGGGACAAAGGGAGTATATGTACTCACTCCCACTTACATAATTTTACTTGATACAAGAATCATAAAGAAAAGTCTTTATATATATGTTGTGATTTTAGATGGTTGGGTAGCAGTGAGAAAGTGATTTATGCATCAATTGTTGTGAGTATGACAAGTGAATCTCATTTCCTTTTTATTTTAAGTCTTTGCTGATTACATTGTGACAAGCAAAAGAGATATTTTTACATATTACTATAGGAAATTGTGACAAGCAAAAGAGATATTTTTACATATTACTATAGGAAAAAGGGAGTATTATTTTGGGCTAATAACCAAAATATAAAACGTACTTTCAATTTTTTTGCGATCACTATAAATATACTCCGTCTCTCCCATGTGAGTGAAGACTTTTAGTCAATTTTATGTAACTTTGATCAATAATTTAAATAAAAATAATGATTCTATTAAAAATATAATAATTCTTATTGTATTACGATTAGTAATACTTTAAATAACAATGTTTAGATTTTCAGTAGGATCATTATTATTATTATTTAAATTAATGATCAAATTTACATCAATTTGACTAAAAGTCTCCACTCGCGTAAAACGGTAAAACGGAGGGAGTATTGTCTAGTGACATCTTAAACATATGTACTTTATTGATTTGTTACAAATGACGCAATTTACTCAGAGAGACCCTAACAACGTTAAAAAAATTAACGAAAATGCCAACATGACATCCTAGAGAAGACAACACATAAGATGAAGACCAACTTCCGTTAAATGCACTAACTGATGTTAAGAAAACTCTAACGCTCGTTAAATAAACACACCCAATTCAAACAGAGTTTCAACACTAACCCAGCCCCAATTCAAACCCTTATTTAAATACCCAGCACAAACCCACCCCTTCCTGGAATTAATCGGTCCCTATTTATCCCGTCCTAGGGTTTCTCCCTAAGGGCATCCGCGTCATCCCTTTTATAAGAGCACTCACAGTGGTGATCATTTGTAAGGTCGTGGGCTGAGGTGGAGGCTAAGTCTGGCACAACGGTGATAAAATTTCTGGTCTTCAATGACTGAAGTTAGAAGTTGTTTGGGGAACGACCCTTGGTCATGGGAAAAGAGTGTTTCATAGCCAACCATATTATGCCATGTGTCAATAATTATATTACTGATTTATTAATATTAACTTATCAATATTAGTTAATATGATTATTAAATAATAGTAATATTAATAAAATTATTTAATTAATAATTAAAATATACTCCTTTCGTACCATTAATAACTTCACTTTTTGTCAAAACAGATTGTCCGTTTAAGCTTCACCTTTCCTAAAATGGCAAAGAATCTTTACTATTCCACCCACTCATTCTTTCTCCTATTTTACTATTACACTCACAACATTTTTCAAATTTACTATTTCCTCCACCCAGTCTCTCTCCTATTTTACTATTACACTCACAACATTTTCTCCACTCACCAATTTTCTTAATTTGCATGCCGAGACCAAAATGGTGAACTTATTATTGGGACGGAGAGAGTATAGATTATTTTATCATATATAATTAATAATAATAAAATAATATGATTAATAATAATAATTGGTATTGAAATGAGTAGGAAAAAGAAAATATAGTGGGTATAGTAAAAATTATGAGACAGAAACTGATTACTTTTGTCACCATCGTTGGTAAAATATGATGAAGTTATGGTTATTCATAACTGATGACGTGGATCTGACGTGGAGGAGAGAGAGTAACCATGCCCTGACCACCGCTGCGGATGGTCTTATGGTTGGCCGCCGGTCACACCTCCATGGCCTCGGCATCAGGCGGCCATGCTACATCAGAGAAAAGCCCAACTTTGTCCTCAATCGTAGGGCAAACGAACCCTAACCCTCTCGTTATCACGGCGAACCAGCCTTAAAATTCTAGAAGGAGATACCTTTACGCATACATTGATCGATATGTTTCCTAAACGTCGTCCTTCAATGGATGAAACCAGATAGTGTTTTCCAAAGTTCGGCCTAAAAGCCTATTTCCAGTTGGGGCATATCGATTCCAAAAATGTGCTTATCCGCCACTATAATGAATCGGATTTTACACAGTTACGGTCAAAAGATGTATGTTTCTACAGAGATTTTCCATGCGAAATTTCAGATGGACTCCAACTTGGCGCCCATACCAAGAATCCTCATTATTTCCGACATGGATGATTTTGTCGGGGCTGCATGTACATCTTTTTAATAAGATGTGCCTTTTTTCGATTGCCAAGATCTTTGGAGAGCCTTTAACTACTGATCAAGCCACAATAAACCTTGTTCAAATTAATCTGTTAAAGAAACTGCCCAACCGTGTGTTCAATATTGAATGTGGAGATGAAGCTAGTTTCTATCAGCATTTGGTTTTTAATAATTTGTCCATGTATTGCAAACTTTGTTTCAAGGTGAACACTCGGTGTATAATTGTAGATTTGCTAATGCGGGGGAAAGGTGCCACAGAAGAGAATGTTGAACCTTCAAAGGTTGTCAAATCGTCTGAATTAGAGATTGTTCATGCATGCTAATGGTAGAACGGCTAAGGGAAAGGAATTTGGGAGTAGGAAGTTTGGCTTGGAAGCCAAAAGAAGGTAACAAAACTGATCCTACTACTTTGTCCAACGATCATACTAATTCTCAATATGGAGGAGATGACTCTGAAGTACCAATTAATGATGACAAGGAGGTGAACAATGATGAGGTTATTAAGGATCCAAAGGATACAGAAAACAGCAGATCCTCCATTGAGGACGAGTCGTTCCAGCCCAAACCAAGTATTCCCCATATGAGGGACGATAAAATCAGAGGCAGCAACATCATGGATGAGTCGTCCCAGACGTCACGAGTCGTGCCATCAGAATCAGCAGATACACAAATTTGATCTTGATCCTCCTCTGTAATTATCTTGACATATTTAGATTAGTGTAAATATTCATTGTAATCTTTTTATTATTTGTTGTATATCTCTTTACCAAGATAGATGTGTAAGACTTGTATATAATCTCTTGATTATCAATAATACAATCAAGGTCTTTTTCAAATCATTGTTTTTCCGTTATGTTATCAGAGCAGTTTTGATCCTCAACCCTACTCCTCTTTCATTCGGCTCCCCCAACCTAACCCTAGCACCGCCTCCTTCTTCCAATGGCCATGCAACCCTCCACCATTCCAAACCCAGTCGAGCCAAACTCCCCTCTCATTCTTGTTAATCTCTCCCACTGCATTACTCTCACACCCCTGACCTATCTTTCATGGGCTGCTCAACTAGAGTCACCCCCGACCTATCTCCCTTGGGCTGCTCAACTAGAGTCTATTCTCTTTGGCCTTGACTTGTTGAAATTTGTAGATGGCTCTCATCCCTCACCACCTCCTAAAATCACCACTAATAACCATGCCTCCGACAACCCAGCCATTACTACCTGGAGACATCAAGACCGCCTCCTTCTTGGTGCACTCCTAGGCACCTTAGACACCACTGTCTCACCCCTTGTTCTTCAGGCCTAAACCTCCAATGAAATTTGGACTCTCCTTTGCACCACCTATGATAATCCTTCTAGGGGTCATATCCTTCAAGTTAAGGACAATCTTGATCCCTTAACCAAAACCACCCAAACTATTGCTGAATATATGCATTCCATCAAAAATTGCATCGACAAACTAGCTATTCTTGGGAAATCCATGGATCCCTAAGACATCATTGCCAAAACCCTAAAAGGACTAGACTATGAATCCTACAAACCAGTCATCGATTATGTCCGAGCCCGTGACCTTCCCATCTCCTTTGAATCTCTCCATGTGAAACTTATACATCATGAACTCACCTTGAAACAACAAACCCCTTCCCCCACTTTCCCAGCCTCTGCCCATGCTGCCTCCTTCCGTCCTAATTCCAGCCCTTTTTCTAACCGCACAAACACCAACTTCCCATCGCCACCCAACTTCTCTGCCCCTAATTCTCCCTTTCCGTCCCCACCTCTCCTTCCTACTCCCAACACCCTTCCTCAAACCCTTTTAAGGGTAAATGCCAATATTGTAGGTACGTAGGATATGTTATCTCTCAGTGTAATCGTTTTAAACATGACTATCCCGCTGTGGTTTTCCCATCCCCCAATAACTCCCCTAGGCAGTCCCGTCCTAACTCCACCACAAGTCAGCCTCAAGCCCACACCATCAGCACTGCCCAACACACCCATCCAACCTCTTGGCTCCTCGACAACGGTGCATAGCATCACCTTACCAATGACCTCACTAATCTCTCCCTACACCACCCGTATAATGGTTGTGATGATGTGATTATTGGTGATGGCTCTTCTCTCCCTATCTCAGATATAGGTTCATTCACTCTCTCTTCTTCTCATAAAACACTTCATTTCACTAATGTTCTCTATGTTCCTCTTATTTCCCGTAATATTTTATCTGCTTCTCAATTTTGCAAAGATAACAATGCCTTCGTAGAATTCTCACATTCTTCCTTTTTTATTAAGGATCTCTCGACACATCAAATCCTTCTCCACGGGACAAATGATCATGGCGTTTATCTTTGGCACTCCTCTTCACCTCAAGCTCTCCTTGGAACAGCCGCTACTACTTATTCTTGGCATCATCGTTTGGGGAACCCCGCTCCTCCTATTATTTCCTTTTTAAATAAACAATTTTCCCTTTCAATTCAGTCTAGTTCTTTTTCCAATTGTAATTCGTGTGATATTAATAAAAGTCATAAATTGCCCTTTGATGTTTCTTCTCTTACTTCCGCTGCGCCACTTGAACTTGTTTTTTCGGATGTATGGACATCTCCTGTTCACTCTCACGATAATTTCAAGTATTATGTGATATTTGTCGATCATTTCACGAAGTATGTCTGGCTATATCCCCTCAAAAATAAATCCGATACTTTTGCCACCTTTAACAGATTCAAAGCCCTTGGTGAAAAATTCTTCGACAAACCCATTCTTCAACTATTTTCTGACAACAGAGGTGAATACCTCAAACTCACACCCTCTCTCACTCAAAATGGTATTTCTCACCTAACTTCTCCTCCTCACACACTAGTGCACAATGGTTATGCCGAGCGTCGCCATCGTCACATCGTCGAAACCGGTCTTACTCTTCTTGTGGGGCCTCCCCAACCCCGGGACCTATAAACTCGTGCCCCGATGGTAGGGTCCCCAAAAGGACTCATCCAAATTAAAACCATTTCATTATACCATCCAAGTTAAGTGAGGTTGTAAGAAAATTTTGGCATGATTTTCCTAAATGGAAGACTTAAGAAACCTGCTTACTTCACTTCACATTGAAAGAAAGGTTCACATCATCACATTTTAACAACCACACCACATTATTTACAAACCATAGTTTGTAGATATTTATAAAAGTTATTTACAAACTTTACCCCAAAAAAATAACAACCAACAAAAACCCTCCTAGCCAAACATATCCCGACAATCAAAAGACGATCCAACTGTGCCCCGGCCTCACCGGTCCTGACCTCGTGTCTCAGAAGTATCTAAAAAAAATAAAGGGAGACGGGGTGAGAAAGAATCTCAGTAATCTATTATGCATGCAGCAAGATGCCAAATAAGATGCAACACGTAAGCAAGTTATTCCACATCATGTTTGGAATACTGTAAACACCTTACATTACCTGATCTTACCTTTTCCCATCTGAACATTAAGTCGTACTACTGGGATTACATCCTCATGGGAGCCCATTCCCTTTAATTGTGAACGGCTTATGCCTATTCACGCCTTACAAGACCCATTTTTCAGGGAACCATGTAAGGTATCAGTATCCTATGAACTGCTTAGGCATATCTATAGTAACTGAACCCCTCATCTGTGGCCACAGTGGGGGAGCAGTCACAGGTATAATGTAATCCGAGCACCTTATGGAATGATTTCTCATAAGTGATCGTATCCCATTATACCTCCAAATCAGCTGATATCAATCACATTCAAGCACATAACAGTTACTTGAAATTAACTCCACCCATAGGGATAACACATATAACATGGTACCATTACTCATGTTCAACCTTCAAATAGTGTCACATATAATACATTTACAATATTTAATTACCATGATCAATAAATGATAGGTATGCTCATGATCAAACCAATGATGTCATGCAACAAATATTTCACACACCAATTAACATATAACCATCCCTAAGTAACCACGTAGGGTATAGTAACATACAAGTAGCTCTACGCATTCATAATATCACATTACACAAATCCCTTTTAAGTTCCATAAAAAAATACCAAGTTTCTATAACTTTGGTTCTTCAATTCACAATGGCCTCCAGCCGTTTTCCAAGCAATATTTAAAGCTCTTCCCACTATCCGATTTGGCCAAGTAAAACATGGTTGTGAAGTACTAATGTTGTACTAGTATTATAGTTAAAGAGTGATCCATTATGGTTTAGATGAATTAGGTTTTTAAGGCTTGCAAAACAGTTCCAAGAGTGCAGGGGAGGGCAAGACTCGTGCCTCAGGGCACGACTCGTCCCCTCCTTACACCAACCCCAGAATCAGTCGTCCCTGTGTAAGGCACGACTTAGTTCAATTGGTCACGACTCGTGCCAATTTCACCCCCATCTGAATCATTCGTCCCCCTTAAGGGCACGACCTATCACGACTTGATTTTCCCAGGTCACGACTCGTGCTCTAGGGCACGAGTCGTGCCTTAGCCCAGAATGGTTGCTGATGTTTACATCAGCTTCCATCCAACCCCAAAACACCATTTTTCCTTTCACCCAGCTGCACCAAACTCACCAAAAACAGTTTATATATCATTTTTAACCCCTAGCAACACTCAATCCATAGTTTATAACATCTATACCACAATTATTTCATAGCCACCCCACTATTCCATCACCTTTTCCTTGTTCTTCCAAGTTAAGCAAATCCAACTCAATTTCCAAGCAATAAAACAAGATCAATCAAGTTCAAGATGCTTTATAACACCCTTTAACAACAATCCAAGTAAGATGTTCAACATAGAAGGGAAAATCATAATAACTTACTTAGAAAATATGAAGAAGAACAAGGAACTTTTTCCTGATAGATGAATACTACTCGCCGCCGCGATCAATAATCCGCCATCTAACTTAGAAACCGAGCAAGGATTGATTTTCTAGGATTTTAGGAAGAAAGTTAGGGTTTCGGGGGGTTCTTGGCTGATGAAGAAGGAGGGGAAAAAGTTGATGGAAGGAATAGATTATATAGGAAGCTTCTTTTTAGGATAATTATCACAATTTTTCACTAAGGCCCTTCAAATTTCCATCAACAACAACTAAACCCCTATACTTCTATTTACTCTTAAGCCCCTCACTACTTTATAATTCCTTTCCATTTAAAAATCTAATTAAAACATCTTTCCCACCTTAAATCCCACATGGATCAATTAAACATGATATTACCAAATG
This sequence comes from Adenophora triphylla var. japonica, assembly GCA_022495995.1. Taxonomy (NCBI): domain Eukaryota; kingdom Viridiplantae; phylum Streptophyta; class Magnoliopsida; order Asterales; family Campanulaceae; genus Adenophora; species Adenophora triphylla. The sequence goes on from JAFEMH010002917.1 coordinate 118,191, forward strand.
AATTAGAACCTTCATAAACACATAAGCCATGGAATTACTAAACAATTAATCACATACTAATTCAAAGATCATGCAATGCATCATATAAAATGAAGTGCGCCCCCATTCCCACGTGCTCCACGTGTGCCTAAACAGTACCTAAGGTTAGGGTCGTGACACTTCTCACCCATGCCAAACTTCCCTTAAAATTTTGGACGTATGCCTTTATTACTGCCACATATTTAATTAACCGCCTGCCTACATCCACTCTCCATAATGACTCACCCTACTTTCGCCTGTTTCAAAAACACCCCAACTACACAAAACTTCGTTCCTTTGACTGCCTTTGCTATCCTTGGCTCCGCCCCTACACACCTCATAAGCTTGCTCCCCGCTCCGTCCCATGCGTTTTTGTAGGATATTCTCCTACTCAAAGCGCATATTATTGCCTAGATCCCATTACTAATCGTGTTTATACCTCTCGGCATGTTAAATTTGTCGATGATACCTTCCCTTATCTTACCCTTGTAACTCCCAGCTCCATATCTCCCTCTGTCACTCCCTCCCAATGGTGCTCTTTTTCCCTTCCCATACTTCTTCCTGTACCACCTCAATCATTCCCCCCGTCTGCTCCTGTCTCCTCTTCCTCCATTCCATACCCTTCTGCCCCTACACTCACTCCAGCTTCCTCTTCTTCTCAGTCCAACGCTCATTCTGGCACTTCTCCCTCTCCTCATTCCTCTACTGCCGAACCTGTTACCTCCCAGCCCCCACCTTCCCCTGATTCTCCTTAGTCACCCCACCCCCACCTCCGCCCCCTCCGTACCATCACCACTCGGCTCTCCAATAATATCACTAAACCTAACCCTAAATATGCTAACCTTGTTTCTCTTTCCACCCCCACTAGCCTGCCTACTTCTACCAAACAAGCTCTCGCCTCTCCACATTGGAAGGCAGCCATGTGTGAGGAGTTCTCTGCTCTTACCAAAAACAATACATGGTCCTTAGTTCCTTCTACCTCTGCCCCAAATATTGTGGGCTGTTAATGGGTCTTCCGGATCAAGTATAACCCAGATAACACTATTCAGAAAAATAAGGCCCGTCTCATAGCCAAGGGCTTTCATCAACGCCACGGTATTGATTATTCGGAAACCTTCGGTCCGGTTGTCAAACCTGTCACGGCTAGACTTCTCTTATCTCTTGATCTCTCTCATGGTTGGAATATTTGTCAGCTTGATATTAATAACGCCTTCTTACAAGGCAATCTCAATGAAACTGTCTTCATGTCCCAACCCCCTGGTTTCACCGACACCTCTCATCCATCTCATGTGTGTCATCTTCATAAGGCTATCTATGGCCTTAAACAGGCTCTCAGAGCATGGTACATGGAACTTAAGAATTTCCTTGTTTCTTATGGCTTTCACAATTCCATTGCTGATTCCTCTCTCTTTATTTACTCAAAATCTTCTCAAACACTCTTTCTCTTGGTCTATGTTGATGAAATTATTGTCACTAGTCCCTCTCCCTCCTTCCTTTCTACTTTTATTTCCCATCTTTCTTCTCGTTTCTCTCTCAAGGATCTCTGTTCGCTCTCTTATTTTTTAGGAGTTGAAGTCACTCCCAACTCTGATGGTCTTCTTCTATCTCAATCTAAATACATTTACGATCTACTCTCTCGTCATAATATGTCTCATTCAAAGCCTGCTATCACACCTATGGTCACTTATCCTACCCTCTCTCATCATCCATTTACAGCCATTTGTGACCCTACTGAGTATCGGGCTATCGTTGGTAGCCTAGAATACTTATCTATCACTCGTCCCGATATCGCCTTTTCAGTTAATAAATTAGCTTAGTTTAGGCAACATCCGCAATCCAAGCATTGGGTTGCTCTCAAGCGATTACTTTGCTATCTTCATGGTACCTTTGATTTTGGCATTCAGCTTTATCACATCTCACCATTCACTCTTTACTCATTCTGCGATGCTGACTGGGCTGGTGATAAAGACGACTACATCTCCACCACGGGTTTTATTATATACATTGGTCGTAATCCTGTTGCTTGGTCCTCCAAGAAACAAAAGGCCCTAACTCGTTCTTCGACCGAGGCTGAGTTTCGTGCCATTGCTGATGCTACTGCTGAGGTTATCTGGATTCACAATCTACTTTCTGAGCTTGGCGTCATTCTTTGCCATACACCAGTTATTTACTGTGACAATCTCAGTGCTACTCACTACTCGGCCAACCCTGTCTTCCATTCAAGGATGAAACATTTAGCCCTTACATTTCCTTTTGTTTGTGAGCAGATACAACAAGGGAAACTAAGGGTTCAACACATTTTGGGATCAAATCAACTAGTTGATGCTCTTATAAAGCCTCTACCTCGTGCTCGACTTGTCTCTCTCATTTCCAAGATTGGACTTCTTCACGGATCGTCCATCTTGCGGGATCGTATTAAGGATCCAAAGGATACTGAAAACAACAGATCCTCCATTGGGGACGAGTCATCCCAGCCCAAACCAAGTATTCCCCATATAAGGGACAATAGAATCAGAGGCAGAAACATCAGGCACGAGTCTTCCCAAACGTTACGAGTTGTGCCATCAGAATCTGCAGACCAGAATCAACAAATACACAAATCTGATCTTGATCCTCCTCCGTAATTATCTTGACATATTTAGATTAGTGTAAATATTCATTGTAATCTTTTTATTATTTGTTGTATATCTCTTTACCAAGATAGATGTGTAAGACTTGTATATAATCTCTTGATTATCAATAATACAATTAAGGTCTTTTTCAAATCATTGTTTTTCTTTAGAGGTAGCACAAGATGAGGTTACGAGTACGATTGAATTGAAAAAGGGTTTAGAAACCCCACAAGATGATGTTCCTACGCAAGTTGTTGCTGCGCCTTTTACATCCAAATCTCCTAATATTGCAGCTCAAGCTTCCATTGCCCCTAGATTAAGACCTTTCAAAGCTCATAAGCTGAATTCCAAATATTTTAACCCAGAGTTCACAACTACTATTGCTGGTGCAAAGACTTTAACATCTACTTCACACAACCCCCACCAACAGAAGTTGCTATGAATGTAATGACACAACCTTATTTCCTTCCTCATCAAGGTTTTATTGATACTATTCTCTCTTCCATTAATATGGATAACAAATGTGGTTCAGAAAATGATGCTCTATCTTCGTCTGAATTGCAGACTCTTTGTGTGATGAGTATGGGGGCATTGTTGATGGGGTGGTTATCTTTCCTCGAGCTTCAAGTGTTCATCGCAGAAGAGAATGGTTTGATCCAGAAGAAAACAATTATTATGACCTTGAACATAATTACACTCATGTTCGTCGAAAGCATAAAACTTTCAAAGTTTGACCCAAGAAGAAAGGGGGGGGGGGTAAAGGGGCTAATCTCTTTATCGTTTTTCTTTTTTTTTTTGATTTCTCGAGGTAAGGCATAATATCCCTCCTTTGTACTTTTCTTTTATTATTTTTATATTAATAAAATTTAGGATGCCTTTGCCCTTTGACACTTTAAAAGGTAAAATGTTAGTGGATGAGAATGCTTTAAGGTGTGTGCATGAGTATATGTTTGTTTATTTTGGATTTCAACAAAAACAATACTTAAAGGGTATTGGGGGGTGTTTATGGGTTGATTTTGATTTTTTTCTTGATTTATTTGTTCTTCATTTTGAATGGCAGAGAAGGGGGAAAATGGTGGTGAGGGGCTGTGGAGAAGGGGCAAATGAGGGACGACGGTTGGGAGTGGCGGGGAAAGGAGGAGGGGTTGTAATTGAGGTTGATTTTTCTTGAAGGTGATGGAAGGGTTACACCCGCTAAATTTTTAATACTTATTAATGTATAAGATGAGTTAGTTTGGCCACATAAATATTAAAACTCAAAATGTCGTCCATGTCATCATTCTATCAATGATTTAACGTCATCCAATCGAGTTGAATTATTTGTAAAAAATCCTAATAGTACATGTCATTATGTTTTCTAAACTTTTGTTTCACATTATAATATATTCAGAAAACACACAAAAAAAAGCACATGGGAATTTGGCCTGCTGGCTAGAGCTCATGACTTCCAACCTGGAGGTCATGAGTTTGATCCCCCCAGAAGTTAGAGGGAAGGCTTTCTCTTCCTAGGATTTATCTCCTAGGCGCTTCTGTGCGTGTATGTGTGTGTGTGAGTAGTGATAAAAAATAAAAAAAAAAGAAAACACAAAAAACATGGAAACACAATGTATTCAAAATACATGATATCTTAATTAACATAATAAAATCAAAATATATTTTATTCAAAATATATGTACTTGTATTAAACAAAATACAAATGTTACCACCTACTTTTGAAGCTAATTTGTACTTGTTAACAAAACCAAAATGTTAACCAACATAAAATACCTCCTTTCCCTTAACAAAGCCCAAATTCCAAAACCAAATGTTTACTACCTACTTTGACGATTATTTGGTTTGTCATCTAGCTTCCCTATCTATATATTGATTGTGTAAACATCATTAAGAACTATCACGATTTGGTGGAATCAATGTCTTTGTATGTTCAAACATATAGTCTAGTATATATATTACTGAAAAAAATAATACTTAAGACTGTATTGTAGTAATCTATTTACCATTTTTCTGACAGCAAACTCATGTTTGTCTGTTTGACCTTTCTTAGGGTCCAACATGTTATAGAACATGCACTCTACATCCTCTGTACCAAACACCAGCTCTCTGAACTATTTTTGCTCTATTCTTTGTGAATTGGATTTAAGATGAACTTTTTTGTCTTTTAAAAATCGCTTGAAAGATTCATCAATTTGGGACTTGACATCGTCTTTGAAGCAACTATTTCTCAAAAAGGTATTCAAAGAAAAATATAGCTCTTAACATATTTCAATAGACTAAAAGAAAAATTATATCTACAAAAATAATATTTATTTGCATTTGTTTATATATACCGATGTTTTAGATGTAATTACTCAAACTGTTTCGTTGGATGGTGAGGATTTATCCACAATCCCTCTGTGATTCTCAACAAATATCACCTGTCATAAAAATTATTGTGAAACAATAGAGAACTTAAGTAAAACAACAGTGTACTTAAAAAACAAATAATCAACATAACGCGTTCTCAAATGCCTTGTCATGTGCTATCTCGTATAAATTCTCAACGCTAACGTAAATGAACTCTTTTGACTATTCACTCCCTTTGCAACATAATTAATGTTTACATATATTTAAGTCTTAGAACAATTATTACTTTATATGAATGACTACATACTTCCATCCTTGAAATGCCAACAACATATGTTACTGGTGGACTGTTTCTTCATCGATGTTTTTAGTGGTCAAACTGAAAGTTCTATTGAAATAAAGGTGCGCTTGATTAGCAGGAACATGTTGTTTGATTTCTGAGACTTGTTTAACATTAACAACTTTTTCCTGTTATTTTCTTCTTCTTTCTTGCTTTTCAGTTCAACTTTCAACATTTTTGATTGACGAGTTGGTATTTGAAAGTCAAATGCATTATCGACAACTTTCTTTCTTGTTATTTTCTTCACATTTTTTATCATTGACCCCATCACCTCAGTTTCAGTTTCTGCGTTTACCTTCTCCTTTCTCAGCTTCTCAATCTCCTCCTCCAATTTCTTCTTTTCTTTAGCATGTGAATTCTCCAATTTCTTTACTTATCTACTTTGTAATTTCAATATTTTCAAGAATTTTTTCGCATCAATCAAATCTTTATAAGCAGTCCTTAACCTCTCGTCATTATTGAGTGTGAGATTCTTCCTCAGTGTCGTCAACTAATTTTCATGATCAATCTTTAACATGTTGATTTCATTTTTTCTTTCCACTTTATTCAATTTCTTTTCTTTCATATCATTATCTACTTCAATTCTTAAAGTAGCTTCCTTCAATTTTCTTAGAAGCTCTTTGTACTCGACATCACTTATCGCTATTAGATTATTGTGTTTTCTTTGAAGTTCTTCGTAATCAACAATCATCTTTTCCTTTTCATTTATGAGATCAGTGATCTCAGCTTTGTATCTCTTCTCCATGCTCGAGAAGTTGAAATTAGCATTGTTTTCTCTGGACTCGATTGTGTCCTAATATTATAATCACTCACATTTTTATCCGTGTTTCGAGAAAGATCAGTTTCTTTTGGCCGAACATCTTCTACTTCATTTTGTTCTTTATTGTTAGTTACAATCACTTATATCGAAAAAAAAAAAACCTATTTCAAAAAAGAGTAAAAATTACTTTGAATCAATAAAAGTATTGCTAGCATCATAAGAAACAATTGAGATATTTAGTTCACAAATGTTTAATTAAAACAACTGTGAACTTAAATTCACATTTGTGTAAAAAGCATTTTTAAAACCATGTTATGAAAAATCCAATCTCTCACAGTTCTCGCCGAGCCTTGAGATGAAATAGTTTCATTTAGCTGACCATCTTCCATTTCATTTGTTCTCACTCTTCTTCATTTCTTCATTCACTTTCTCTTCTTCATTCAATTCACAACTTGTAAACATATGCACTTCATCTTCAGTTAAAACCAATGCTTTATCTTTAACCTATTTAAGAAAAGAATAAAAATCAAAATAAATCAATAGAAGTATTGTTAAAAACATCTGATGTAGGTTCACAAATATTTTAAGAAATTAAAAGATTTAGTTCACAGTTGTTTAATTAAAACAACTGTGAACTTAACAAAAACAACAATGAACTTAAGAAAATCGAAGACATTATACTGATACTGAAAATTAATATTCTTAAAACATCTGCGAATTTAACTAAAACAATTGTGAACTAAAGTTAAACAACTTACATTTTCTTCCGTCAATCGATCAATATACTTTGTCTTGAAATCTTCAACTTTTTTGGGCGATTCCCACTTCATAAATTCAGGAAAAATCCTCTTGGCTGGAATTTGTCTATTATGCTCATAGAACTAATACTGCAAAACAAATAAACAAAATAAAATATTTTGTGAATATATTATAGGGCGAATGATCAAAATATGCATGCAACGTACTTTAGTGTTTATTGCAATTAATGCAATGTACCACAAACTTACCACTCAATGCAACGTACTTGTGAAATTCATTTCAAATAATGCAATGTACTTTGAAGTATGTTGCATTATTTAAAATGAAATTGCATTATTTGAAACAAATTTGACAAGTATGTTGCATTAAGTGGTAATTTTGTGGTATATTGCATTAATTGTAAATAAAGTGTTAGTACGTGATGTATTTTGGATATTTTCCATATATTATATTATATTATATAAATATAGCTATGTATGCGGAAAAACACTAACATATACACTCACAAAAGTGTTGTGACACAGAGACTAGATAGGGAGTTGTATCGTTTTTATTGATCGAATCCATCAATTTTTCATGAATTACTCCAGCCCAATTGTACGTCTTCATTTTTTAATATCATCCACATATTGAAAAAATGAGTGTAGTATAATGTCTCACGATGAAGCAAAAAAATAACGTTGTCATGGTATAAACTATCATTAGCTTAACAAAATCCTCCACCCAAATGTCATCATCACTGTCACCTATTCCCCTGATTACAATTTTGAAATTGGAATTTTTTATTTTTCTCTCAACATCTAGGAATCTTATTGTAGTCAAAGATCATATGGCCAAAACCCCTCTTATCTTATTCATATTCAAATATGTAGTTCCTGACACTATCCCTAATATAACTTTACGTTATTTGGAGTGTATTCAACAAATTTATCCACTTTATTTATTTTTGTGCATCTAATCTCTCACACACTAACTCCGTCATATTTTCTTGATTAAGTAGATGTGGCCAAATTTTAAGGGGTAACTGAGGAAAGATGAACATATATATTTATATAGCATGTATGAAACCGGATATATGAAGTAACTTATCTTAGGTTTTAGAAGGAACACTACAGAGAAATAATCCTGTGGCAAAACCACCTCTTGTGAGATGGGGTCATTTGACCCTTCAAATTTGAAATGTGTCAATTTTAGTATTTAAAGTTTTAAAATGACTTTTTACTACTAAAGTTACTATAAATTTATATATATTGAGTTAAATTTGCACTTATTACTAGCTCCTTATATGTTAAATTTGGATATCTCAATTATAAACTTTAATTCAAAAGCAGTCATGATACCCTTTCCAAAAATGTATGTCTTCACCACTCAAAATTGTGGTTGTGCCGTCATAAAAAATTGTAGCTTAGTGCAATCTATTGTCGTTAAGTGTGATTTGTGGAGGGTAGATTGGCATGTCAATTGGTGGTATCGTGGTAGGACTGGTGTCGCTCTTCACAACTTAGTTAAGATGAAGACGCAAATAGGGTTTTGGTTGGAGGTGTAAGCAGTCACTAGTTACTTCGGATAAATTAGTTGACATCCAATGTAGTGTTTGAATGATGGTAGTTCATAAAAAAAAAAGAGAGGTCGAGTTAGGGTTTTCCGAATTAGAAACATTTTTATAATACTTAGACAAAAATGCAAAAATAGTACCCAAACCAAAGAGCTAGTTTGGATTTGATATATAAACCGATTTTTGTTGTATATAAAGTAATTCAATTAATTTTTTTATTGTTTTCAAGGCATCTCCCCCTAATGACATTCATTTTTCAGTTAAATAGATATGAGGTGGTCTCCCATGAGAACAAGGGGATCCGTCTCATACATGAGACGGGTCAACCCATGACCCATGGGCATGATCCACCACGAAAGCTTCAAGTCCTCAAACCAGCACGGAATGGCATTACTCCAACAACCAATTACCGAATAGCCCTCTTTCTCTTTCCAATGCTCCGTCTGTAGCTGGATTGCTTCATTTAAAAATCCCAGTAACAATCCACTTCTTGCTAGTGCTGTTTTTTAATTTTATTTAATTTTTTTTTTTGCTTTTTGCTTTTTTTTTTTACCATTTTAATTTCATTTTTTTCTCTCTCTATTTTAAAATTAGTTAAAATAATTAAATAATTATTGGATATCACTAAAAATCATATCATTTCCTTCCTCCCAAAATGAATGAATATTAAAAGATTTTCAAAATTGCTCTTAATTAAAGATAATTTTTTTTTTTAAATATTTACTATAACATAATGTAATAATTGTATGCATATAAAGTAATAGTTACTACACTTGTTTAAGTAATACTTCTCATTTGTTTAAGTAATAGTTGATATTGCTATAAGTAATAGTACTATACTTGTGAAGTAATAGTGTTATTATTTTTTTTTAACTAATAATAGTTTTAGGAACTGCTTTCATTTTGAGTAATACTTCTCATTTGTTTAAGTAATAGTTGGTATTGCTATAAGTAATAGTACTACACTTGTGAAGTAATAGTGTTATTTTTTTTTTAACTAATAATAGTTTTAGGAAATGTTTTCATTTTGAGTAATACTTCTCATTTGTTTAAGTAATAGTTGGTATTGCTATAAGTAATAGTACTACACTTGTGAAGTAATAGTGTTATTTTTTTTAACTAATAATAGTGTTAGGAACTGTTTTAATTTTGAGTAATACTTCTCATTTGTTTAAGTAATAGTTGATATTGCTATAAGTAATAGTACTACACTTGTGAAGTACCACTGAAAAGCCGAAAAAATAATATAAAAACTAAAAAAAAAAAGCAAAAAAAGAATAAAAAAATTATATAATTCAAATTCAAACCCTTTCTTCCATCCATCTCTGTCTCTAGCCCTAAAGCAATTTCATTTCTCTCTTTTCCAACCTGAAATTTGTTTTCATGTTTGATTGGATCATTCCATTTTAATAGATAATACGATTGTTGGTTTAATCAAAGAGAAAAATGGTTACAATGGCTTTTGCCGGAGAATCATCTCCAATGACAATTACAGTGTCATCTTCCGGTGGGTGAGCGACACCGATTGAGGAGGAAGGGGGTAGGAAGCTAACGTAGTTGGGAAGAGAGGGACGGTGATGAGCGATTGATTGAAAGGGAATTGGTTTGTCACCGGTGAGAAGGAGGTCGGGAAATAGAGAGAAAGGTGAGGAGGATTCAAGGGGATGCCGGCGAACTGGTTTGACCTGGGAACAAAGGAGACGGCGATGGTTGGAGAACAAGGGAGAGGGCGTTGCCGTAGTTGGGGAAGAGAAGAGGAACGGTGAGGAGTGGATTTAGATCGGTGAGGGGTGATTGTTGTTGCCGATTAGAGGGAGAGGACAATGGTCACCGGCGAATTGAGAGAGAAGGTCTGCGTTTAGTGAGAGGGAGCGTCTAGAGAGAGAGAGAGTTGGGTCATGGATCCGACCCGTCTCATGGATGAGACGGGTCATAGTGTTCTCACATGAGTTTTTGTCAATAGATATTTACAATTCACATTACTTACACCATTAGGGCAAAATAGGAATCACACAAAATGTTCAATCCTCATAGTTTTTCATTTGAGCCCTCGTAGTTTTTCAATTAGCTCACTTTTTATTTTCAAATTGTAAATATCAAACCCCCAAAGTTTATAAAATTTTTAATAAATCTTGAATTTCCAATTATACTCTTAAAATTTTGGGTCATGCATGTTATATGCCTATTTAATCGAGAAAGTGAATGTTGTTAGGGGGAGGTACCTTTAATACGACAAAATAATAGTTGAATTACTATGTTAGTATGCAACGAAAATCAGTTTATCTATCAAATCCAAACTAACGCTATAGTTGGTTACTAATTTGCATTTTGCCTAATATTTATTATATATAATAAAAATTATATACATATGTCTATTTTATTATTCTGGTCAGATATTAATTGATGTTGAACTTCGGAATAGATCCAAATAATCTACCCATTTTAGAGAAATTTAAACGAAATCAGAGCATAAATATTGGTTTGGTCCAAATTTTATTGGTAAAAAAAAAAAAAAACTTGCACAAACCTGGTGGATAATATCGTTTGTTAACTTGTTGGTAACTTGTTTTAATTTTAATAATATACTCCCTCCGTCCCGCTACAAATCACACAGTTGGTCAACTGAATCAATTTTTTACCATGATTTTATGAATGTCTAGATATCTCTATGCAATTCTAAAAAAAGTTATTAATAGTATTTCTAATGGTGAAGCAATAACAATTTTTAAAATTACAAAAAAATATCTAGATATTCATAAAATCATTGGTAAAAAATTCACACAGTTGACCAACTGTGTGAATTGTAATGGGACGGAGGGTAGTATATAAATGAGTTAGTCTTATAAAAAAACGTGTTTTTTTCTAAGCTTAAAGAAAAATCATTTTTATTGACACTTAATAATTCATACACTGACACTTTGATATACTTATATTCAGGCCCGGCCCTGCTATGCCACTACAAGGAAAAACCGTTTTAGCTACGGCAAATTCCGTAGCTAAAATGAAGGTTCCGTAGCTAAATCATGTTTAGAGACGAATTTGTTCCGTAGCTATTCCGTGGATGCATGTTCGTCGCTAAATTGGGCGTCGCTATTTTGTAGCCGTTTTAGAAACAGATATGTCCGTCTCTAATTTAGAGACATATATGCCCGTCTCTAAATTAGAGACAGATATGTACGTCGACGGATTAGCGAATGATTTTTTCGTCTCTATTTAAATTGTCATTTTATTTTTGAACTATTTTAGTGACGGATATTTCCGTCGCTAAATTGACAATTTTTTTTAAAAAATTATACTAATATATTATATATATATATATATATATATATATATATATATATATATATATATATATATATATATATATATATATATATATATATATATATTAGTAAATATTTTTAAATATATATTAAATCAGTCCCTTAACTTTTCTTATTCTCATATCATTCCCTTAACTTTTCTTATTCTCAAATCAGTCCCTTAAATTTTATTAATCTTAAATCAGTCCTTGATAATTCACAGTTACACTTTGCCCCCCTAAACTTCTTTTCTACTCAAATCCGTCCTTACCAATAACCACCAGCAACCACCGTCTAACCACCATCACACAACCACTGCACACCACCTACATTCACAACCGCCATCTATCACTACTGCCGCCCAATCACAAAGATTCAGAAAAATCTCCACAAATGAAAAACTTGATAAATGAAGTTTCTACAAAACAGAAATCAACTTCCACCTGAATTGACTATGGTTCATAATCATATAAGCCCACACAAGCGTGGTTTAGAACATATTTGTCTTCCGCTAGATTTCACAAGTGCCATCATTCCAGCTGTTGCACCTGCACATACCACTGAAGACACGTAACTCTGAGTACGTTGCCTGACTGCAAATACAACAGGTTAGAACTTTGGTTAGTTCCAACTGGTATTTCATTTTAGCACAAAGCAGAAAACCCCCTACCCTATCGTTTCTACAAAACAAAAATCAACAATGGAACAAAAATCAAAACTGAGAGAGAGACGGAGTGTGAGGAGAGATTGAAAATCAAAACGAAATAAAACAGAGATTGAAGAAACAATTGGGAGAAATCAAAACGAGAGGGAGAGACGGAGTGTTTTCGAACCCAGATTCATGCGTGGCGAAGACGGAGTGCGAACCAAAGAGAGAGACGGAGCCACCGTTGCCGTCGCCAGAGACGAGAGAGGGAGAGGGAGGCGTATTGTGAGTGACGGAGGGCGAAGGAAATGGAGAAAGAGAGAGAGTGATGGAGGGCGAAGGTAACTGTGGCTGTGGTGGCGCCGGAGGGTGATGGAGAAAAATTCCTCTAGTAATAAAATCCGAGCAAGTGGACTCACTACCGGTGTAGTAATATGCACGAGCAGGGGTCGAACCACAGAGACTCGTTGGTTTTAACAAGTAAATTTAATTAATGCCTTAAGTAACAAAACGGGGTTTTTGACTTTGATTTATTAACTGAAATATTAAAGCAAGAAATTAACTATTTTAATGTAAGAAAATAATAAAGCAATAAACTAGGATTTAATCAGATCAAAGGAATTCACGGATTGGATTTCATATTCATCTTCATTCTATGCTAGATTTATCATGATAAAATTAACAATCTTGTTCAAAGATTCGTTCACTTAATTTAAGGGTTGGGACGTTCGATGTGCGGATTGCAACCCTCTTATTTCTCTCCTATTGTAGATTCCGCTAGGTCAAAACAATAATCAAGAAATTCATTAAGAACAATGGGAACATATGAATCTAGATTCTCTTGTATTCCGCTAGGTCAGCAATCAAATCCAATTGATGAAATAGTGGCCTAAATTATGAACAATCCACGCTAGTGCAACTATTCAAAACCTAACAATTAAAGGTTAAAATAGAATTAAAACCTAAAATTGAATTTAGATATCTAATCAAACATGAACAAGAAAGTTTTGGAAAATTATACTAGCATAGAAATCCGACGAATACTACATCCAATCCATGAAAAGAGAATTTAGCTACTCATATTCATGAGGACAATCCCAAAATATGAATAACAATACATCAAACCTGAAAAAAATAGTGAAAACCTTAAAGATCAAAAATCCTTCAATCCTCCAAAACCTAGGCAAGAAAATAAAATCCAAAGTACCAAATAATAAAAACTAAAGGAAATATATATAGTCCCCCTTTGACTCCTAAGGCAATCAGGAAAAATAAAAGAAACCAAATCTTTGAAAATCTCGTGCCATCTCGCCCGCCGACGTCATGATACGCGCACAGGCACGAGTCGTGCTAATTAGCACGAGTCGTGCCTTCCGATCAAGTCGTGATAACGACTCGTGCCACATGCCTCCAGTCGTGCTGAGTAGTAATGCTTGAAAATTACCTTGGCTTTCACTCGTGAGAACGAGTCGTGCCCAAGGTGCCCACTCGTTCTGAATAGTTGCTTGGAATGGCTTGACTCCAGTCGTTCCCCACTCGTGCTCCCTTCTTCTTCGCCGGTTTCCCCACTTCGTGCCATTGCACTGCCCCATTTTGACTCAGCTTGACCTGGCCTTCGTCCCTTGACCATGTTTGACCCCGAGCTCGAACCTTGACCAACTTACTGCCCTCTTTCTACTGACATTGAACTTGCACGCTCCATGAGGTTTTACAACCCATTACACATAAAAGCCAAAAATACCCCTCAAGTACATAGTTTTAGCACACAACCTCCCACAACAAAATGTCCCTCAAATACATCAAACTAAACTAAATACATCAAAATTCATCGTAAATAATCCAGAAACATAGGTAAAATAATATGTATAAAATCCGCTCATCAAATTCCCCCACACTTAGACCATTACTAGATCCCACTGGAGTAATATCCTAACTCCAATCTAAAATTGGTCTAAAACAGATGTGCGGGAGAAAATGATACCTAGCCTCCTCTAACCACCAATACCAATCAAATACAATGATACCGGAGTGTACAAAACTCCGTCTCCATAACACTCCTCAAAAGAAAATAATGGCCCTAGCTTGACATCAAACTCCATGATAAAAATGATCGTCCAAACTAGGGCCCTCACAATGTTAGTGGGGGGAAACTAAAATGTCCTAAATTTTCCCCCACACTTGCTCACACTACATAACGTACTCCCTCTATAAAAAGTTAATGTTAAGAAAAAGGGATGCTCAACAAAAACTTACCTCATGCTTTTCTCCAACCCCCCTTATTACTCCAAGATGCACGAGGGTTTCTATCCTAACGCCTCTATTCCCGAACCTCCATCTTCAAAAATTTTCCTACCCGAACTCCTAGCTCCCCCTTATGTCTCCACGCCGGTGAATAAGGATGTTATCGCTCAAATTCTCACCTTTTGCCTAAGTGCCCTTGCGGGTTTTCACTTAGCCCCTCTATTTTCTTTTATTTTATTTTATTATTTTTTTTTTTTTTTAAGTGAAATTATATACATACATACACACCGCCCTTCCCCCACACTTAAACTCCACAGTGTCCTCAATGTGTGCACAATAAAAATAGGACAGTTTAAATGTAAAAGGGAAGAGTATAAAAAACGGTACCATCAATATCGCGGGCCGAAGCCCCCATCTGGAAACTGGGCCTCACGGGCCGCCTGCCTCTGCCTCCTCCTCTCAGCTCTCCGTATCATCTCCTGAAAATGCTCGTCCGGACTGGCTCAAACTGCTCGGGCTCAGCCGCTGTATCCAAAGCCGCCGCCGCTGACCATTCTATGCGTGGTCTCTACTCTGTCCTCCAACGCCTCTAGTCTATCATCCTGAGCATCCCAACGTCTATCCACATAGTCAAACCGGGTGCGCCACATCAGATTCTGCGCCTCCCGAGCCTCGCACTCCTCTCTGTATCTCCTCTCTCTCTCCTCCGCCTCTCTTCGATATTGAGCATCTAGATATGCTCTCATGTCACCCCAATAATCAAAGGTTCCGCCCATCCTGATCGATCCCGCCTACGGCCCGCAAAGCCTCCACTAGCCCCGAAATGGCTCTCTCATCCGATGGTCCTCACCACCTTGCCGATCATCATCCCGCCGCTCTTCCGCCGCTCTTCCTCATCATCACTCACTCTCTCACCCATATCTCTCCTCATGTCCCTCAATGTCATATCGGCCACAAATGGCATCCTCCAATCTCTAGCATATGGGCCAGCAGAAATACCACTCCTGAGCACACCTAAAGCTCCTATCACCACCGTAGGTAAAAGTCAATGCCTCATTCTGCCCAGAAATCCTCTCAAAAGAGTCATATCGGTATAAGAAAAACCGATCATAGAATAAAGGCCCCTCCATCTTGCCTACCGATTTAGGATGATTACGCACAAAGTTCTCCACTAACAAAGTCACCATACCACCCACCGGGATGTTCCCATTTCCGTTGACTCCCAACGCCTCACACCTCCGGAAAAACAGATCGACCCAATCCGGGATCACAGTATTAGATTGTAAAGCACATTCCATGGTCGCAAACCGTAGGGCATTCATCTCGCGCCGCTCCCCATTGGCGTAGAAGGTCATAGATAATCCCCTATAAAGAAGTTTCCACGCGGGATGGGAGAGAGATTTCATGACCACATAAGGCTTCTGCATAAACTTCCATGTCAACTCGTAAAAGAACGTCTCAACGGTCCTATCTCTCTCTGACCACTCTCCTCGGGGCTCACTCACGCCCAAATACTCTCGAGCTGCAGCATACGACATAACCCTCGTAATATCATTAACATTAAAGCGCACACTCCAAATCCCATTCTCCTCGCGTCTCTCTATAGTAGCCAAAAATTCAAGCGTCACTCGCTTGTATACCCCCGCACTTTTGCCTAAAAAGCCTCCCAGTCCAATGTTGTTCAATAATCCCGACACCAAACCATGTAATCCCAATTTCCTTAAGGTATCCTCACACAAGAACCTCGTCACTTGGACAACCCTTCCATTCGCCAAATTCCTCCATTTATTCTTTTGGGCGTCAGTCAATTTAGTTAAGCCCATGAAATCATCGGGGATGCGGGTGGTTTCCTCAATAACAATATTCCTTTTCTTTCTAGGCTGAGTTTCGACTGCTTTACCCTTATCTTTTGTTCTCCCCATTATTCAATTAATAATAATCAACACACAGTTTGCAAAACAATATTACCCAAACAAACAATCCCAACAATCCAATCTTCCTCCAAATCCGCCAAACAAACAACCAACACACTTAAAATCAACGGCAGAAACTGAAACAAAAGTTACCTTTGAACACTTGAGTTCGCCGGAAAATTGGTAGGAGAAGTCGCCGGAAAGTCACCGGAGTTTGAGAAGAGGGTCGGAAAAGATGGAGAAGATCAATGCCACACCAACCTCCAAAGAATTTTGCTTCAATTTGCACTCCTCTTCAAGCAATCAACAAACCCACCACCAAACACTTTAAATACTTCCTTCACTAATTTACCAACAATGGATGAGAATTGGGGCAAGATTTTCGGATTAGGGTAGAGTGTATGGTATGGGGAGGAAGATTTGGTGGGTTAGGAGTAGAGGAATTGAGGGAATAATGGTAAATTTTAGAGAGAGAAAGAAGGAATTTTGAATAAGGGTAGAGAGGGGAAGGGGGCGGTGGTCGTGCTTTGGAAAAGCTAGGGCACGACTTAAATGGGTTTTGGAAACTGATGTCGTTGAAACTGCAATTGGCACGAGTCGTGCTAAATGGCACGAGTCGTGCCCCTTATGTTCACTCGTGCCCACGAGTCGTTCCCCAGACCTCCAATCGTTCTGAGTAGAAGGGGTATCCCCCCACTCGTGCTCCCACTCGTGCTCAGGAGCACGAGTCGTGCTCTGCCTGGGCCAATTTTCAAATTTTTCAATTTTTTTTTTTTTTTTTTTTTTTTTTTTTTTTTTAAAGGCCCAGGATTTTTAGCTCCTCCACGCACGTTTCCCTGCACAACACAAACAAAAGAAATACCCTTCAGCAGCACCAGTTTAATGAAAAAGAGAAATTTACAAATACACATACAAATCCGGGTTGTCTCCCGGTGAGCCGCCCTTTTTTAATGTCTTTGGCTAGACCATTTGCATGTCGCATTTGACACACATTTTGACCGCACTTTCGTTGCCTACGTCCCCATTAATGTAGGCGGACTACCCACAAGAATAGGCTCAGGTCACCGTAGTTCGACACGTTTACGAAATAAAAGACACTTAAAAGCGGAAGACAATTTTTTTTTTTTTTATAAAATTCACCACCCCCACACTTAAATCATGCTATGTCCTCATGGCATAGACCGCGAAAGACACAAGACAATTCAAATGCAACGATGAAGAAACTAAAACGAAAATACAGAAAACAGTAAATGTTACCTCGATTGGGTTGCCTCCCAATCAGCGCTTTGGTTACAGTCGTTAAGCTCGACATTATGCTTCAACAGAACTAGGTGTCCTCCTTCACGTCCACCAACTCGACCACATCGATATCCTCCAAAATGGACACTCCTTCATAATATGGTTTTACTCGGTGGCCATTCACTTTAAACACTTGTGCCATCTTTTAAATCTTTGAGCTTTCAACTCCGCTCCATGCGAATACACATGCACTACCTCATATGGACCCGACCATCTAGAACTCAACTTTCCCGGAAAGAGTTTCAAACGAGAGTTAAAGAGGAGGACTTTCATACCCGGCCTTATGAACTTGGGCTTCAAATTTTTGTCATGATATCGTTTAGTCCTCTCTTTATATAATTTTGCACTCTCATAACTGTCTTGTCGCAATTCTTCCAGCCTCTCATCCAAATCAAGTAACCTCTTCTCTCTCCCGCTAGAGCCAAATCCATGTTGAGCTCTTTGGTGGCCCAATAAGCTTTGTGTTCCAATTCAACCGGAAGATGGCACTCTTTTCCGTAAACTATACGATATGGACTCATGCCAATAGGGGTCTTGTATGTCATCCGATATGCCCACAATGCAAGTCGTCCACAATAATTTTCGAGACCAATCCTTGCGATTCGGGCGCACTGTTTTCTCAAGCACCCCTTTGATTTGGCGGTTGCTCACCTCTACTTGGCCCGAAGTTTGAGGATGGTAGGCCGTGGCTAATTTGTGAACTACCCCATACTTTTTCAACAGCTGATTGAACACCCGATTCGTGAAATGCGTCCCTTGATCACTAATGATTGCTCGTGGCATGCCATACCTGCTGAAAATATTCTCACAAACAAACTTGCAAACAACATTAGCGTCATTTGTGCGGGCGGGGATTGCCTCCACCCACTTTGAAACATAATCAACTGCTACAAGTATATATAGAAAACCATGGGACGGGGGGAATGGGCCCATAAAATCAATGCCCCAAACATCAAAAATATCAACTATCAAATTATGTTGTAAAGGCATCTCATCTCTCTTCCCTATGTTCCCTGACCGTTGACATCTATCACACCTAATGCAAAATGCTTGAACATCTTTGAACAGAGTAGGCCAATACGCACTGGACATTGCAACACTTTCCTAGCGGTCTTTTGGCCACTAAAATGACCCCCACATTGGAGTTCATGACAAAATCTCAACACACTACTCTGCTCATGGTCCGGAACACATCTCCTAACAATTTTGTCCGGGCAAATTTTCCATAGGTACGGATCATCCCAAATGTAATGTTTCACATCTGACTTGAACTTACGTTTTTGGTCATACGTGAATTGTGATGGGAACATATTAGACACCAAGTAATTAACGAAATCAGCATACCAAGGCTCTTGGACATGTACAGCCAGAAGTTGTTCATCCGGAAAATTTTCATTGACCGGAATCAAACCTTCTTCAACATTGAGATACGAATAGTCCTCAAGCCTTGACAAATGATCCGCCACCACATTTTCAGTCCCCTTTTTATCCCGGATCTCCACATCAAACTCTTGTAACAACAACATCCACCTCAACAAACGAGGCTTAGCATCTTTCTTATTTAACAAATGTTTCAATGCAGCATGATCAGAATAAATAATCACCTTCGATCCAAGCAAGTAAGAACGAAACTTTTCCAATGCAAACACAACAGCTAGAAATTCTTTTTCAGTTGTGGTATAATTCAGTTGTGCATCATTAAGTGTTCTACTTGCATAATGGATAACAGAAGGCAATTTGTCAACCCTTTGTCCCAAAACAAATTTCCAATAGCAAGATCTGAGGCATCGCACATGATCTCAAAAGGGTGAGACCAATTGGGACTAGAAAGAATGGGGGCACATGTCAACTTTTCCTTAAGCAAATCAAAAGCATCAACACACTCTTGGTCAAAGATGAACTCCGTATCCTTGGCAAGCAGATTACATAAAGGCTTACAAATTTTTGAAAAGTCTTTTATGAATCGCCTATAGAAACCCGCATGCCCTAGGAAACTTCGCACACCCTTGACTGAATTCGGGGGAGGTAATTTTGCAATCACATCAATTTTAGCTCTATCAACCTCAATCCCCTTACTTGACACAATATGACCCAAAACAATCCCATGCTTCACAAGAAAATGACACTTTTCCCAACTCAAAGTCAAGTCAAGTTTCACAACACCTTTTCAAAACAGATGCCAAATTCTTTAAACAATCATCAAAACTATCCCCTATAAATGAGAAAAATCATCCATGAAAACCTCAACGCACCTCTCAATCATATCCGAAAAAATGGAGGTCATACACCTTTGAAATGTCGCAGGTGCATTGCAAAGCCCAAAAGGCATCCTCCTAAATGCATATGTGCCGAATGGACATGTGAAAGTGGTTTTGGACTGATCTTCGGGGGCTATGGCAATCGATTATACCCGAAAAGCCATCAAGAAAACAATAGTAAGAATGACCGGCCAATCTCTCTAGCATTTGATCAATAAACGGCAAGGGAAAGTGATCTTTCTTGGTCGCACATTTAATTTTCTCAAGTCGATACACATCCTAAGGCCGGATCACTTCCCTTGTTGGCACATCCTCACCTTTCTCATTTTGGACAACGGTAATGCCCGATCTTTTTGGTACAACTTGTACCGGCTTACCCACTCACTTTCGGCCACCGGGTAAATGATACCCGCATCTAGCAATTTTAGGACCTCTTTTCTCACGGCTTCCTCCATGTGAGGATTCAAAGCCTCTCCTTTGTCTCTCTCTAGACGGCTTGGCACCATCCAAGAGATGAATTCTATGCATGCACATTGTGGGACTAATTCCCTTTATGTCCTTCAATGTCCAACCAATGGCCTCTTTATATTCACACAAAACAGCAATTAATTGGGCCTCTTGGTCTTTGGACAAATCAGATGCAATTATGACAGGCAATGTTTCTCTTTCTCCCAAAAATGCATATTTTAAATTGGAAGGAAGAGTTTTCAACTCAAGGACTGGGGGAATCACAATAGAAGGCGCCAACTTCTCATTGAAGTGGCCTAGGGGGTGAAACGGGCCATCACTTGGATGGTGCTCGTCGGCCTTATCCACAGCCATCAGTTGAGCATCCGCATTATCCCTAGTTTTCTCACCGCCCATTGAAACCAATGACTCTAACTCCTCACAATCTCTCACATGCCATGAAATCTCACTCACACAATCATCAACTTCATCCAACTCATCAACAAGCATGCAAGACTCATCATGACCCACCGCATTTTTCATTACATCAAAGACATTTATTTCAATCTTTTCATTTGCGACGGTCATAGATAGAGTACCATTACCAACATTGATCACGGTATTGGTTGTTGCCATGAATGGTCTCCCAAGCAATATGGGTGAATCACGGCGACTACCCTCACCGCGAGGCATCTCTAAAACCACAAAATCAACTGGAATAATCAATGAACCAACCTGAACTAAAACATCCTCTACGATGCCCATTGGTCTTTTAATGGACCTATCAGCAAGTTGTAGGGCCATCATAGTGGGTTTTAGCTCGGGCAAACCTAACTCAAGGTACATGTAATATGGCAGCAAATTAATGCTCGCCCCGAGATCAAGCATAGCTCTCACCGTGTGAGAATCCCCCAAAGTAATGGAAATTAGAAAACTCCCGGGGTCTTTCATTTTCGGTGGGAGACTATGTTTGACTACAGCGCTTGCATTCTCATCCAAAAACAAAATCTCATCTTTCCCATACTGAATTTTCTTGGAATTAATTTCCTTGAAGAATTTGGCATATGCAGGAACATTCTTGATCACATTTAACAAAGGCAAATTTATGTTAACTTTTGAAAACATGTCAATCAATTCTTTCATTTGGTGATCAAGCTTATTCCTCAAGAATCTGCCAGGGAAAGGAACAGGAGGTACATATGGCTTGGGATTGGACTTTTCTACATTCACATTTTGTCCCAATCCATTAGTACCCTCACCCACAGACACAACATCCTCAACAACAACATTTTCCCCAAACGGGGGTTCCACAACAGGGGAATCAATGACAGGGGGTTTAGCAAGAGAAGAAGGAGAAGTTACCTGATTATCTACCTGTTTGCCACCACGTAAGGTAATGATGGCCTTGGCTTGCTCCCCTTGGCTAGGGAATGTACCCGGTTGTCGTCCCTGTAATGCCTCTGCCAATTGACCCATTTGGGTCTCCAACTTCTTCATTGCAGCAGCTTGATTGTTGTATGCTTGCTGCTGTTCTGCCTTTGCTTGAAGTTGCTCCGCTCTCATCTGCTCCATTGCCTCTTCCCAAGGCTCTTTCTTCCTTTCGTAAATCCCCTGCGGAGGTGGTTGGGGATGAAGAGTCTTATTTTGTTGATTTCCACCCCATGACAAATTGGGATGTCTCGGTGCTGCTTGCCATCCTGGATTGTAATTGTTCCCAAACTGATTGTTGTTTGGTGGGAACCGTTGACCAAATCCTTGCATCGCCTGTACCTGCTCAGTTTCATAGCTAAAGGAACTAGTAGATGGACATGAGTTATAATCATGAGATTTAGAGCCGCATGTAACACAACTATCATACACAAGATGCGCAGTGGAAGGCATAGAAGAAGAAGAAGCATTTTGCAAAGCTAATTTATCAAATCTTTGGTTGAGCAATGCAAAGTGCTTTGCAATCTCATTATTCAATCCGACCTCATTTACCCCCCTTGTTGCTCCCCTAGAACCTTTTTGTTGAGAATTAGCACTCAACATCTCAAACAATTCCTGGCATTGTTGTACAGTCTTGGTTCCCAAACTACCTCCTGCTGCATTATCAACCATGGATTGGTATTCAGGGGATAAAGCCCCATAAAATGTTTGATGCAGCATAGAAGCAGGAAAATTATGATGAGGGCATTGAATTTGCAACATCCTAAATCTATCCCATGCCTCATGGAAGGCTTCCCCCGGTTCCTGTGCAAAGCCCATAATTTTCACCCTAAAATCTGTCAATGCATTATAAGGGTAGAACTTAATAAGAAAAGCATCATGTAAAGCATCCCAAGTAGTGATGCTCCGGGGAGGAAGTAGCAATAGCCAAGTTTTGGCTTTGTCTTTCAATGCATATGGGAAACACTTCAGTCTCAAGTGCTCATTGTAACACCCTCTTTTATAGGAAACCCACTCACAGTAGACATGAATTCTCTCAAAAATGCCAAAGTATCCTCACCAGCTAAACCATGAAAGTTTGGAAGCATATTAAAATATTGGCCTTTTATTTCATAAGCTAGTGCTGCATCGGGCAACACTATGCATGACACCGATGTGTCAACTCTTGGCCTAGCAAATGCATTCATGACTTGGTCCGCCATCACAAAATTAAATTCTTCTTCTTCCTCGGTGGAAGAAGTTTCCAACTCACTTAATTCTTCTTCTGTCCCGGTGACAGAAGTGTCAGATTCAGTTTCACTCACTTGAGTAGAGGGAATGCCTCTCTCAATTCTGTCTATATCGTCGTTCAAAGGAACCAAATTAGGATCCAATGACCGGCGACCAAACATGCACCGATTAAATTAACTTGTTAAAAATCACAACAAGTCCCCGGCAACGGCGCCAAAAACTTGATGGAGAAAAATTCCTCTAGTAATAAAATCCGAGCAAGTGGACTCACTACCGGTGTAGTAATATGCACGAGCAAGGGTCGAACCACAGAGACTCGTTGGTTTTAACAAGTAAATTTAATTAATGCCTTAAGTAACAAAACGGGGTTTTTGACTTTGATTTATTAACTGAAATATTAAAGCCAGAAATTAACTATTTTAATGTAAGAAAATAATAAAGCAATAAACTAGGATTTAATCAGATCAAAGGAATTCACGGATTGGATTTCATATTCATCTTCATTCTATGCTAGATTTATCATGATAAAATTAACAATCTTGTTCAAAGATTCGTTCACTTAATTTAAGGGTTGGGACGTTCGATGTGCGGATTGCAACCCTCTTATTTCTCTCCTATTGTAGATTCCGCTAGGTCAAAACAATAATCAAGAAATTCATTAAGAACAATGGGAACATATGAATCTAGATTCTCTTGTATTCCGCTAGGTCAGCAATCAAATCCAATTGATGAAATAGTGGCCTAAATTATGAACAATCCACGCTAGTGCAACTATTCAAAACCTAACAATTAAAGGTTAAAATAGAATTAAAACCTAAAATTGAATTTAGATATCTAATCAAACATGAACAAGAAAGTTTTGGAAAATTATACTAGCATAGAAATCCGACGAATACTACATCCAATCCATGAAAAGAGAATTTAGCTACTCATATTCATGAGGACAATCCCAAAATATGAATAACAATACATCAAACCTGAAAAAAATAGTGAAAACCTTAAAGATCAAAAATCCTTCAATTCTCCAAAACCTAGGCAAGAAAATAAAATCCAAAGTACCAAATAATAAAAACTAAAGGAAATATATATAGTCCCCCTTTGACTCCTAAGGCAATCAGGAAAAATAAAAGAAACCAAATCTTTGAAAATCTGTGCCATCTGCTCTGCTGACGTCATGATACGCGCCTGGGCACGAGTCGTGCTAATTAGCACGAGTCGTGCCTTTCAGTCCAAGTCGTGATAACGACTCGTGCCACATGCCTCCAGTCGTGCTGAGTAGTAATGCTTGAAAATTACCTTGGCTTTCACTCGTGAGAACGAGTCGTGCCCAAGGTGCCCACTCGTTCTGAATAGTTGCTTGGAATGGCTTGACTCCAGTCGTTCCCCACTCGTGCTCCCTTCTTCTTCAGTCGTTCCCCACTCGTGCCAATTGCAGAATTGCCCCATTTTGACTCAGCTTGACCTGGCCTTCGTCCCTTGACCATGTTTGACCCCGAGCTCGAACCTTGACCAACTTACTGCCCTCTTTCTACTGACATTGAACTTGCACGCTCCATGAGGTTTTACAACCCATTACACATAAAAGCCAAAAATACCCCTCAAGTACATAGTTTTAGCACACAACCTCCCACAACAAAATGTCCCTCAAATACATCAAACTAAACTAAATACATCAAAATTCATCGTAAATAATCCAGAAACATAGGTAAAATAATATGTATAAAATCCGCTCATCAGAGGGCGACGGCGGAGGCTGAAGGAGGAGCTGAATATGACGAAAATGAGAGAGAGAGAGAGAGAAAAGTGTTTGGTAGGTTTCAGTATTTTTGAAAATGAAGAGAGAGAGAGAGAGAGAGAGAGAGAGAGAGAGAGAGAGAGAGAGAGAAATGAGGAGAGAAATAGGGAGAGGGAGTAATTGGTTTTGTTTAAAACATTATGGGCCGTTGGATTGAATGTATTGAATGGTCAGATCTTGCTTTGGCTCACGATCCGCGCAAAATTTTGGAATCCAATCAAACAATGCCACATCTTTGTTTCACACTATATTATATGCTAACAAAATTATTTATGCCTAATATCAAGAATAATAATATTTATTATCAATAATATTTATTAATGAATTATTAATTATATAATTGATTAATTAATTAATATTAATATTAATATTAATTATATAAACAATAATAATAATAATAGTACTAATAATAACTAGTAATTTTTATTATTTTTTATTGACTAGAAAAAAATATTTTAGACTTTTTTTATTAACTAAATTTACAAAAAAGTTATCTAAAATATTTACATGCTTTTATTTATTTACCCAAAATTTTAGTTAAAGTAGTATGCCTAATATCAAGAATTATGATATTATCATATAAATAGTAATAATACTTAATAATAATAATACTAATAATGATGCTATTGTTAATTATTAAATTATATAATTGAATATATTAATAATTATTATTATATAATTAATAATAATATTAATAATAACTAGTAATAATACATAATATCAAAAAAGATAAAAGTTATATAAAAAAAGATAGGGTTTAGGGTATATGATATGAATTTTAGATTTTAGGGTTTAGAGTGAGATATATTTATTTTTTATTTTCTTTTAATTTTGTATTGACTAGGAAATACTATTTTTTAGACTTTGATTAGTAGTGACATTTTTTAGAAAAAGTTATATAAAAAAGATAGGATTTAGGGTAAATGATATAGGATTTAGGGTATAGAGTGAGGTTTAGACTTTAGAGTGAGGTATATTTATTTTTTATTTTTTTTAAATTTTTTATTGACTAGAAAATAATATTTTAGCCTTTGTTAATTTGTATTTTTTTTTAGAAAAGTGATATAAAAAAGATAGAAAAAAACTAAACAAATAAAAGTATATAGAAGAAAAGTCAAAAGAGGGACAGACTACCCTATATTTATTTTTATTTTTTTTTAAATTTTTTTATTGACTAAAAAGTAATATTTTAGCCTTTATTAATTTGTGGTTTTTTTTAGAAAAAGTCATCTAAAAAAAGATCGAAAAAAACTAAACAAATGAAAGTATATAGAAGAAAAGTCAAAAGAGAGACGGACTACCCTATATTTATTTTTTATTTTTTTAAATTTTTTATTGAATAGAAAATAATATTTTAGCCTTTTTTTAATTAGTTATTTTTTTTAGAAAAAGTCATATAAAAAAAGATAGAAAAAAACTAAACAAATGAAAGTATATAGAATAAAAGTCAAAAGAGGGACGGAATACCTTATATTTATTTTTTATTTTTTAAAATTTTTTTATTGACTAGAAAATAATATTTTAGCCTTTTTTAATTAGTAGTTTTTTTTATAAAAAGTTATATAAAAAAATATAGAAAAAACTAAACAAATGAAATTATATAGAAGAAAAGTCAAAAAAGGAACGGACTACCCTATATTTATTTTTTATTTTTTATTTTTTAAAATATTTTATTGACTAGAAAATAATATTTTAGCCTTTGTTAATTAGTGATTTTTTTTTTAGAAAAAGTTATATAAAAAAAGATAGAAAAAAGCTAAACAAATGAAAGTATATAGAAGAAAAGTCAAAAGAGGGACAGACTATCCTATATTTATTATTTTTTTTTAAATTTTTTATTGACTATAAAATAATATTTTAGCCTTTGTTAATTAGTGGTTTTTTTTTAGAAAAAGTTATATAAAAAAAGATAGAAAAAAACTAAACAAATGAAATTATATAGAAGAAAAGTCAAAAGAGGGACAGACTATCCTATATTTATTTTTTATTTTTTTTTAATTTTTTGACTAGAAAATAATATTTTAGTCTTTGTTAATTAGTGGTTTTTTTTAGAAAAAAATATATAAAAAAAGATAGAAAAAAACTAAACAAATGAAAGTATATAGAAGAAAAGTTAAAAGAGGGACGTTTTAGAAAAAAGTTATATAAAAAAAGATAGAAAAAAACTAAACAAATGAAATTATATAGAAGAAAAGTCAAATTTAGAGACAGATGTTGAATCTGTCTCTAAATTTTAGAGACAAATGTTGAATCTGTCACTAAATTAGAGACGTATTCAAAAATCTGTCTCTAAATTAGAGACGGATTAAAATCTGTCTCCAATTTAAAGATAGATTCAACATCTGTCTCTAAAGTTTAGAGACAAATACAAAATTCGTCTCTAAAATTTAGAGACAGATGTAGAGCCGTCAAGTTGGGACTGTCCCGTCGGGACGTCCCGTCCCGACCTATAAATGGGACGGGATGGGACAGCATTTTTTCATCCCGTTTGAAAACGGGACTATTCGGGACGTCCCGTTTGGAACGCGGGACAAACGGGATACGGGACGGGATGGGACGGGACGTCCCGTTCCCGTTTCTTAAAAAAAAAAACAAACAAACAAACAAACAAACAAACGCACACAAAAAAAGGAGTCAAAAAACGAAATAAACTAAATTAAATCCATTCTGTTCAAGGACTAGGTCGGCGAGCTTGGCCCATTCCTCAAATTCAGCCGCTCTGAGGTTCTTGGAAACCCATTTGAGGTAGGCGGAGGGGAGGGATCCGAGCATTTTCCCCTTGTGTTTGCCGAAGTCTATCACAACGTCGCGGGGTGGGGTTGGGGCTGAGGATCGGATTCGGGATGGATAGGGTTTAGGATTGGGAGGCTTGTATAAGCATGAAATTTTGGTCGATTGGAGGGGATTGGGATGCGGAAAAGTAAGTGGTAGAAATAGAAGCTTCATGTGTTGTCGCCGGCGGTTATTAACGGCGAAAATGGAAGTCTCCGGTGACTGAAATTCTGCATTATGGATAGATGAGGGCGGGGCTGCCGAGGAGAACATTGACTGAATAGGAAGCAGTTTCGGAATTATCATGAAATTTTGGTCGATTGGAGCCTTGGAGGGGATTGGGATGCGGAAAAGTAAGTGGTAATTTTATTCTTAAATTCATTTGAATGTGTTAAATTATTGTTACTTTTACTTAATATTTGTGTTTTTATTTAAATGTAGAAATTGAAGATTGATAGGTAACATTTTCATTCCTCTTACACATTACAGGCTTACAGCTACCATTCCTCCGTGTTCATGTTTTGCCCCTCCCTTAGATAAGAGTTTCCTTGTCTCTGTGTGTAGCGATGCGTGAATTTTGAAATAACAGAGTCGCCACTTATTATTTATTTAGGAAAACAATAAGAAAAACCTTTTTGATTTTAAAGAGATTTGAGGGTTCGGGGGTTAAGTTATCGAATGGGTAGGTCGAGGAGCATCCATTCCACCCAATCCGGAGATCGGTCTTGCCAATTGAGTATTATCAATCTTTTTAATTACTAATAAAATAAAGAACAAGAAAACCCTAATCAATTTCTTGATTAGGAATGTCGGATTGTACGCTTCGAGATCGCCTTCATCGATTGAAGGGACTCTAGGCCAATCCTTTTGATGGGATTACACCACTCTAAAAGTCAATAGAGAGATTGAGAAGAAGAAGAAAGTAAAAGTATAGGAATTTACCTAGCGTTTGGGGAGTGTTTGATTTAGAACGTGGTTCTAAGATGTCTTCTCGATCGAGAAGTGATTTGGGCAGAGTTTCGACTCAAGTTGAGAGTCAAATCTTGATGCGGACAGAGCTTCGCCTTGATGCTAGGCTTGAGCCTTGATGTTCGTCAATCAACGTGGTTGAAGGACGAATTTAGGAGTTATTTGTGAGTGATTTGAAGGAGTCTTTCGTGGAAAGAAACCAACAAATTGTGTGTGTTGTGTGAAATTCTGGACCCCTTGAAACAGTGGAAGTTACCAAGTATTTATAGGGGTTTAGGAGGTAGAGGTGGAGAGGTAAAACACTCCTAGGAAGCTTCCAGAACTCAATTCTGATTGGAGAACCGGATTAGATGAGGTTTATCAAGAAAAGAGTTTGGGACGGAGAAGAATTGTGATTCTGCACATCCTGTCGAGGGGATATCTCGCGCGAGATATGATATCTCGTGCGAGATATCTAGTCGATGACTATTTTGTCCTCTTCGAGTTTATTCCGTTAGTCGATTAGGTCCAAAACTAACGAGGTTAGTTAGAAACTTAACGAAACATGACGAAACTAATGTGCTTTCATCAAAACACAAAAGAGAGACGAAGAGTAGTGTAATCATGAATTATTGGTTCAGAATGGGGTGTCTACAGAGCCCCTCGGCGACAGGTCTTATGAAAGAAGAAGTGCCGTCGATAGAAAAGACATCATTCTAAACATTGGGATGGTCGTGCCGCACGGCTGCCTACGTATCTCTAAGAGAGAATCAGACCAAACGTAGTTCGACTCCAAAATACTAAAAAGGCTATTTTACGTATTTTGAAAAGCATTTTTGAAAATCGAAGAGGTATTTTTTTTTGAAAAGGTAAAATCATACTGAGGAATCAAGGACTTGACCTAATTCTGATGATACCCGGTTTGTTGATGAAGTTGTTGAAGTGCGCCGTCCGAGGTTACTGACGTAGCTTGTTGTTGCCGAGGTCACGGACTTTGTTGTCGTTGCCGAGGTCACGGAATTTGTTGTCGTTGCCGAGGTCACGGACTTTGTTGTCATTGCCGAGGTCACGGACTTGAAGTTTGCTGCCATCACAGACTTTGAAGTTGTTGCCGAGGTCACGGACTTGAAGTTTGCTGCCGTCACAGACTTTGAAGTTGTTGCCGAGGTCACGGACTTGAGCTTGCTGCCATCACAGACTTTGTTGGTGTCGCCGAGGTCACGGACTTGAAATTTCTTTGCCGTCACGTACTTTGCGATGTTGCCGAGGTCACGGACTTGAAGTTGCTGCCGTCACATACTTTGCTGGTGTTGCCGAGGTCACGGACTTGAAGTTGTTGGTTGAGATGAAGGTTCTGTCGGCCCCTGTAATGCAAGGATATATGCATGATGGTCTCGGATAGACCCGAAGGATTCTTACCTCTTTGTACCTGTCAGCACATAAAGATTCCAAATAGATTTTGCAGATTTT
Source organism: Adenophora triphylla var. japonica (assembly GCA_022495995.1). Classification (NCBI taxonomy): domain Eukaryota; kingdom Viridiplantae; phylum Streptophyta; class Magnoliopsida; order Asterales; family Campanulaceae; genus Adenophora; species Adenophora triphylla. The sequence continues at coordinate 148,327 of JAFEMH010002917.1, forward strand.
TGTTGTTCAACTAGACTTACGTGGTGGTGCTCACGTCTGTTCGTGTAAATGGCCGGTTGGTCATTTTGGTGGTGAGTTTATGTATGAGTATATGGTATATAGAGATGTAGGGACATGTGTATGGATTTGTACTTGAGATGGGTGAACTATAGGAGTGGACTTGTGTTTGACAAGTTGGGACCAAATCGGGTTGTGCGAGAATTTGTTGCTAGTCGGCGAAATTTGAATTGTTGAAGAATTTTGATGAGTATCCTTGTGTGAACACATCTAGGTCTGTTGAGAATTTTCATTCTTACTTCTCCTTTGAGTCGTGTCTCTAGGAGGCAAACGACTACAAATCTGTCGACTGTCGTAATGGCTTTATGTCCAAGGCCCTTTGGTGTCTCAAGCCCCAAGTTGTTTGCAAGTGGTAGATGACTTTGTGAACAGGCTTGTGAAGCTGCTCTCTTTGATTTGAAGGTGATCGAAGAAGACTCTCCTTGTTGATTTGATTTGAAGAAGATCGAATGATGTTTGATGAAGAAGGCTGAAGAATACCCTCCCTTTGTCCTATGATATGATTTTTTTTTTCTTAGTGCGCACCCTGATTTTTGCCTAGACCGCCCTTTCGGGTTTTCAATCTAGCGGGCATCTCTTTTGCGTCTTTTTTTTTCATTTTTTTTTGAATAGTATATAACTCGAAGAGAACTTAGAGAGAGAAAATCTTATTGAGGAGAGAGAAATGAGATCTCAAGTTATTTGAGGAGAGACGGACTCTATTTTTGGAAGGTGATCCAAGCATTGATTTTTTGGAGAAGTGTATTCTCTGATGATGAGAGTGAGAAACAAAGAGGAAAGCCCCTAATGCAGATTTGATTATTTTGAATAGTTTGAAGTAGAGATTGACTGGGGGAGGAAAGGTGAGGAAGCCCCAGTTTTGATGCTTGAATTTCAAGAGTGTGTATGAGAGTGGCTAACAGGAAGCCCCTAGACTCAACAAAGAACGCTACATGGCCCAAAGGTCTAGAAAAGTTGTTCTGCTTTTAATGGACCTTGCTTCATCTAGAAATTTCTAAACAAGATTGAGGAGAAAGCCAATCATTAGTATGACTTAAGGGTAAACATTTTTCTTGATACTGAAAGTCTTCTTCACTTGATGTAGGAGGATTTTGAGGAATCCTCTTTTCTTTTATTGGTATCATTTGACTCCTCTTCTTTGTGGGAGAGTCCTTCTTGCCTTTGTTGAAATTCCATCCTTGTTGTGGGACGACGAAGGCTTGAGAGGTTTTTTTTTTTTTTTTTTTTTTTTTTTTGCTTAGGACGATTTGAGGAGTTTCGACCTAGCGAGCTTTTTTATTTATTTTTGTACTCTCAAAGCTTTGAGTTGAGTAGCCCCACTCTTCTTGGGATGAATGTTGATAGCAGTGCCTTTGGCTTCCTTCGTTTGTTGACCTTTGACTTTCAGTAGGGTAATGTTTAGTCCTTAAGCTTCCTAAGGATAACTTTCCTCTTAAACTCGCTTAGAAGTCTCTATTTTTTTGCGATGATTTAGGGAATGGAAGGTCCATTATTTTGCATGAGTTGAATGATATTCATGAGGTAGAACAACTTTAGGGAAAGTGTTTAGGAAAAGAAATTACTTTAATTTATTGAGAAATTTAAGAACAGACTCGATAGTTTAGAAGACACAAACTAGAGGAGGTGAGGAGTACTAGAAAGACAGAATGACTCTTCGAGTTCATACTTGGAAATTTAAAACCTAATCTACTTCTATCAAAGGAGAAAGGGAGAGGATAGTGGTAGCCCCAAAGTGGTAAGTGTAGATTTTTTCTCGGAGCTTCATCTTCTTCATGGATTGCGAGGAAGAGGATTGGTGATGACGTTGGGACGTTCTAGATCTCCATTGTCAAAGAGGTCTTGGATGATGTCCTTCAAGTGGTGGCAGGAGTTGGTGTCATGGCCGGTGAAGTTGTGGTACTTGCAGAATAAGTGATGAGCGTGATTAGGACCCATATCCTTCGGAGGACCACCTTCTCTTGGTTTGATTTTTTCATTCTGGACAAGCACATCGAAGAGTTCTTCTTGAGTGATTCCTTCAATTTTGTCGTAGTGCCTTTTTTCTTTTCGGGAGGAGGTACAGCAGAATACTTTCCGGTGTTGGGGCGGCTGAGTGCAATAGCGTTGACTGAAGCATCCTTACTTGTGGTGGGCTTGTTGTAGCGGAAAGTACTTTCCTTCTTTTTGCTTTTTAGGAAGTCGTCAATCCTAATTCCGGACTCGAGGAGTTCATTGAAACTAGAAAAGTAGTTACCGGCGAGCTTCTCTTGAAATTCATCACGAAGGCATTGGAGGAAGATGTGGATTTGCTCTTTGAGAGTAGGCCTTTCGACAATTTCAGTAAGTTTGAGTCTCCATCTTCTAGCAAATTCAGCGAAGGACTCATTGGCATGTTGTTTGGTTTGTTCAAGATCCCTCCTAGTAGGGCGGTAGGTGGAGTTGTCTTCAAACTGCCTTTGGAAGACTAAACATGCGGATGACCAATCAAGCCTTGTAGTCGTAGGAAGAGACATGTACCAATCCCTTGCAGCACCTTCTAAAGTTTGAGGAAAGCATTGGGCCAAGATTGTGTTATCAACGCCCATTGGAAGCATGGCCCAAGTGTAGGTTTCAACATGAGCTCGAGGACAGGTAGTACCATTGAACTTGGCGATATCGGGTGTCTTGTACTTGCGAGGAAACTTAGTGATGGATTGTTGAAGAGCATCGGGATCAAATGGAACGAATGACCCTTTGGAAGTGTCAAGAGTTGCAAGCTTCTTTTCGAGGTAGTTCTTAGTAACATGGTCACCAAGTTTAGTAGTTTCACCACTGCCTTCTTTCTTGGTTTTAGTGCCCTTGGGGGTATGTCCTTCGTCATCGGAGGATGATGAGGAAGAGGATGAATCGGATTCTTCCTTTTTCTTGCTTGACTTCTTGGTTTTCTTATTCACTTTGGTGTAGGATTCCTCTTCATCGGAGGAGGATTCCACTTTCTGTTTTTGCTTTCTTCCTTTCTTGACTTTCAAATCGTTGAGTTCTTTCATGAGGGCGGCCATTTGGGCGTTTTGCTCATCAATTTGCTTACTTTGTTCATCCAACCTAGTCATGGCTTCGATGAGTTGGACCTTAGCATCGTTGAAATCGGCCTCGGTGGTAGAAGGAGAAGCAGACATTGTGTCGAGCTTTGGCGAAGAACCTAGACGTGTAACAACCGTGTTAAACCATGATCGAGTCCCAACAAGTCGGCTGAATAGGGTGAATGAAGGCTTGAAGGTTTGAAGGTTTTGGCCAAAACACGAAAAGACCGAACACTTATCTCGTACGAGACAAGTAGTCTCGCGCGAGACTTCACCACGGAAAGCCACAATTTTTCTGATTTTAATCCTAATTTTGGTCGGACGGAAAATCCGTTTTGGGGGTTTCTAAAGTTCAAGAACCAAACCTAGGGACCTAGGGATCGGAGTAATCCAAAGTAACATCAAGTTTTGTGCAATAATTTTGATGAGAAAATTTTCTCTTTTTAGGGGCAAATCCGAAGGGACAACCGTAGGGACGTTTCCGAAGGGACAATTCCGAAGCGACAATTTATTGATTTCTTTTCCGTGGATTATTGCACAAAACGATCTTAACAAGGGATTACAAGGACTCCAAGATCAAACCGACCGGTCAAGGAGTGTCTTAAAAAGTCAATCTACATGATATGTGGCGATGCGGGGAGTTTGGAAGGCTAGGCTCCCCGCGATATGACAATCTAGGTGGATTGAATACGCGGAGTGGGATGATCCAACTTCGGAGAGACCGGCGACTAGGTGGTTACCGTCATCCGTCCTTAGTGTGGGTCCCGGGTTTATAGAGGGTATGTAGTGCAATGACAGTTATATATGAGTGCGCGTGTGTGAGAGTCAATCTAGGTGATAGAGTAAAATAGAAAGTTTTATTTTTTGAAAACTAAAAAAAAACAGATAATGGCCGCACCAAGTGGTTGCCTACGTTTCTCCCAAATTAGGAAGACTCAGGCCGTCGTAGTTCCACTTAAAGAGATAGAGAGCGAGAGATAAATTAATTTAAATTACAACTCCCGAATCCTCCATGGACCGGACTTTAAATTAAATAACCAATCACACGCAGGTATATAGTTCGAGTAATTAAAATTATTCTACCCTTGCAAAGTTAGCACAAGCAAAATAATAATACTAATTTATTTTGGAATTTCTGGATTTTATTTTGAAAATTTTGGAACTGTTTTTTCCTTTTTTTTTTTTTTAAATGCAGTCAAACCCATCAAGAAAAGTCAACTGCAAAGAGCTTTTCCATGTTTGTGTGACGTGGACTTCAAAATTTTTTTTGTTTGTTTTTTTTTTTTTTTTTAATGATTGGTCCACTTTTGTTTGAAAAGTCAAATGACCTAAGGTAATCATTTTTATTTTTATTTTTGTGCCTCAGCCGCCAAACAGGGAAGAACTTTTGTTTTTTCAACCGTATACTAATCTCGCGCGAGATTAGTATATCTCGCGCGAGATAAGTATTCGAACAGTTTTTTTTTTTTGAAAACAGTGCCAAAAAATTTCAAAAAAATCCAGAAAAATCAGATTTTTACGGAAAAATAAAAAGATTGATAATACTCAATTGTTAACGCAAGTCTAACCCTCTTAATTAATTGTCCCCAGCGGAGTCGCCAAACTGTAGCGATGCGTGAATTTTGAAATAACAGAGTCGCCACTTATTATTTATTTAGGAAAACAATAAGAAAAACCTTTTTGATTTTAAAGAGATTTGAGGGTTCGGGGGTTAAGTTATCGAATGGGTAGGTCGAGGAGCATCCATTCCACCCAATCCGGAGATCGATCTTGCCAATTGAGTATTATCAATCTTTTTAATTACTAATAAAATAAAGAACAAGAAAACCCTAATCAATTTCTTGATTAGGAATGTCGGATTGTACGCTTCGAGATCGCCTTCATCGATTGAAGGGACTCTAGGCCAATCCTTTTGATGGGATTACACCACTCTAAAAGTCAATAGAGAGATTGAGAAGAAGAAGAAAGTAAAAGTATAGGAATTTACCTAGCGTTTGGGGAGTGTTTGATTTAGAACGTGGTTCTAAGATGTCTTCTCGATCGAGAAGTGATTTGGGCAGAGTTTCGACTCAAGTTGAGAGTCAAATCTTGATGCGGACAGAGCTTCGCCTTGATGCTAGGCTTGAGCCTTGATGTTCGTCAATCAACGTGGTTGAAGGACGAATTTAGGAGTTATTTGTGAGTGATTTGAAGGAGTCTTTCGTGGAAAGAAACCAACAAATTGTGTGTGTTGTGTGAAATTCTGGACCCCTTGAAACAGTGGAAGTCACCAAGTATTTATAGGGGTTTAGGAGGTAGAGGTGGAGAGGTAAAACATTCCTAGGAAGCTTCCAGAACTCAATTCTGATTGGAGAACCGGATTAGATGAGGTTTATCAAGAAAAGAGTTTGGGACGGAGAAGAATTGTGATTCTGCACATCCTGTCGAGGGGATATCTCGCGCGAGATATGATATCTCGTGCGAGATATCTAGTCTGATGACTATTTTGTCCTCTTCAGTTTATTCCGTTAGTCAGTTAGGTCCAAAACTAACGAGGTTAGTTAGAAACTTAACGAAACATGACGAAACTAATGTGCTTTCATCAAAACACAAAAGAGAGACGAAGAGTAGTGTAATCATGAATTATTGGTTCAGAATGGGGTGTCTACACTGTGCCTTTCAAGATATTTTGCACTGAACTACTTAAATCTGATTTCTTTGCTGATATGTAATGAAGCAGTGGGTTTGTTTGCTGATTGTGATTTGTTTATTAGATTCATGTGTCCTTCTTTTTGTATATTAATGAAATGTGTGGGGAAAGTGGTTCCTGGTAGGGAACATTTGCTATAAATTTTGTTTCTTTTATTGCTTTTGGAAAACCATGATTAAGCTATGCAAATGAAAACAAAAATTTCAACTTTTTCTCTCACTTTTTTCACTTTTTCTTAGAACTTTTTATGTTTGTTTTTTTTTTTGTTTCTTTTTTTGTTACAAATCCTGATGGTGTTTGGTTTACACATAAAGTGATTGAGGTTTACATTGAACATGGCCCATGTTGCTGCTGAAATGCTGGGGTAAGGGGTTGGAATTTGATACCTTAGATTGTTGAATTGCTTAAGTATTTTATTGAGCCTGAATGAATGCTTGCTGAAGCCTGAATGGCTGAGTTCTTCTGCTGAATGAATGAATGAATGCTGATTGCTGAAGGCTGAATGACTGAAACTGGAATATGTGTTTTGAGTCTTTGACAGTTTTGTAACTCATGTTATGTTTTATAAATATATAGTTTGGAGTTAGGAGTTTTTTGTTGATATTATATAATTTATATATATGGATATTGATTTTGGCGCCTAGTCAACGTTTATTTCTCCTAGTCAACGGGTCCCGTATGGGTCCCGCGGGATCCCGAGTCCCGCAAATGGGACGGGATGGGACGGGATGGGACGGAGTATTTTAGTCCCGTCCCGTTTTTGTCCCGTCCCGTTTCGTCCCGCTCCCGTCGTGGGACGACGTAATTTCGTCCCGTCCCGTCCCGTATTCCCGTATTGACGGCTCTAGACAGATGTTTAATTTGTCTCTAATTTAGAGATGGATTCTGAATCCGTCTCTAATTTTTAGAGACAGATGTTTAATCTATCTCTAATTTAGAGACGGATTCTGAATCCGTCTCTAATTTTTGGATCTGTCTTTAATCTGTCTCCAAATTAGCTACAGACTCCGTCCATCTCTAATTTTTCGTCTCTATTTTCGATTTTCCTTGTAGTGTGAGACGGGTGAGGCCGTCGCCTAGGGCCTCCGAATTTTGTCCAATTTTAAGAGCCCCAAAATTTATGTTTTATTATATATATAAAGTTTACAAAATGTACACATCAAGAAGCTCTGTTGTAGTGGTAATGCAGATTGCAAAAAATCCTAGTTAACAATTTGGTTCAGGTTTGAGCCTTAGCATAGACATATTTTTTTCTGCAAGGAAAGTCACAATCTAGGCTTCTCAGCCCAAAACCAGCAGAATCCCAGTCCTAAGCCAAATAGTTTGCCTAGGGCCTCAAAATGTACAGGGCCGGCCCTGCTTATATTGTCACTTTTTTACTGGTACTTAATATACATGCATTGACACTCTTTACACTAGCACTTTATTACACTAACACTGACACTTTGTTACACTAACACTGACACTTTTTTATACTAATACTTAATATGCATGCACTGGCACTCTTTACACTTACACTGACGCTTTGTTACACTAACACTGATACTTTTTTTACACTGAAACTTTGTTACACTAATACTGACACTTTGTTATACTGGCACTTTGTTACACTAACACTAGCACTAGCGGGGAAAATAAAACATGTTTGATGCCGCAGGAAATGTGCTTATCAATCTTCGTCCACGTGGCAGGACCAATCACTTGACTCCTTGACCTGAAATCAGAACCCACGACTAGCCGAAATGATCTCCGGCTTAGACCCTCGGGCGTGAGAGTAAGTATGATATTTCGGAGAGCAAATAATGTATTGAACAAAGAGATTCAAATGACAAAATTGCAGTTACCTTTAAGCCGTTGTGGTTGTCCTGTATTTATAATTGTTTGATGTGTGTGGTATAATTTGGTAGGACTGCATGGATCCCGTAATTTGAGGGACAATTACATGTTTGGAGAACGTGACCTTGAATGGCTCCTGATTTGTAGGGAACCAGTTATGGAAAGTGCGGTGTGTACGTCTTACTTCATTAGGTTGACGCTTATTTGGTAGGTCGAGGTCGTCTGTTTAGCTTAGGTCGACCTGACTGATGGGTAGGGCTGGACCGTACCCGAAATAGAACTCGGATCGTAGAGTCGGACCAAGCTAGGTCGGGATCTCATGGGTCGGACAATGAGCTTAGGTCGACTGATCCTATCGATGGTCCTTGGGCCTAGTAGTCGTTGGGCCATACCCACTGCGAGTGTGGTGGCAAAAGTAGATAAACGATTGGGCTTTACCCGCTGGGCCTAGCTCGTCAATTTTGGTATGTTCAGCGTTTTTTTAAGGCAAGAAAAAACGCATTTTTGTAAGATTTTGACTATATAAATTGGCATTTTATTTAAAGAGAGAGAGAGAGAGAGAGAGAGAGAGAGCACAAAGGTTTTAAGCTGTTGGTTTGTCATGGGAAGTCCATCGTCGGTCGAGTCATTTTGGCCATTTCCACTTTGTTTCGGATCCGGTCTTTTCGTTCTAAGTCACTCTAGCAGTCTTCAAAAGACTTGAGCAAGACCCAATTAAACTCTGAAGTGGACAACACCATTTCATACGAAATCTCCCAACTTGACCTATCTTGACCTGTTTCATGGAGCTGAAATATCCCACTTTTGTAAGACTACGTCCACTGACCCACAGGCGGAGGCAATCAGAGGGCAGTCCCTTAATAATTTTTTTTTTTTAATATTATTATTTTCTTTTCTTTTTGTAAAATAACAGATTTTCTCTATGTAATACAACTATCCTATCCCGTTCCATTAAAAATTATATTTTTGTTTTGGACACAAAGATTAAATATAAGTGTGTAAGGGTCTGTTGTAAAACTGAAAACTAAGCTCTGAAAACGTAAAACTGAAATTATTGAGCTACTGAATATTAAATAATTGAGTTTGTTTGATAATTACAAAACACTTACTCCCTCCGTCCATAGTCTTAAGAAAACTTTCCATTTTGGGCGTTATAAGTCACAGAATTCCCAAAATGGAAACCTTAAATCACTATTCTCTCCACTTATTCTCTCTCCTACATTATTTTAATACTCACAACACCATTATAATTTACTATTCCTTCCGCTCATTCTCTCTCCTATTTAATTTTTCACACTCACAACACTTCTTCCACTCATTCTCTCTCCTAATACTATAATAATATTCCTTAATTCCCGTGCCATTTCACTTTTTCTTAAGCTCAATGGGACGGAGGGAGTATATCTGAATTTAATCAAATATCATCTCAATATTTTAAAAATTATATGAATAATCTTAATGATTGTATAATAAACTAAAGTTATCAACTTATCATTGACATATGCGTCACTATTATTATATAACTATATTATATTTTTATTGGAACTTCCTTTATCCCAAAATAAATTGTCTTGACTAACTTGGCCAGCTTGAATAAACTTTGACAAAAAATGAACAAAATATAATTATGATACTATTATATATATTATCAATAATTTGATATTAAGAAAATTACATTTCAATACTTGATCTAATATAATGGTATGAGAGGTAAAAATATATCAACGGAAGAAACTAGCAATAAACAAATAAATATATTGATGGGTGAAGTTGAATTCATTCTCCTTTTCTCATTCTTTCCCTCTATTACCTTCTTAATACACCACTTTCCAACTTAAAATTAATAGTCTATACAAGATTAACTTTTTAATCTGTTAAATTGTTTCAAATTAAGAGTTTAATTAGGTTACAAAACAAATTTTTAATTGTTGTGAGTATGAAAAGAGAGATGAGAAAAAAATGGGATAGAAAATAGTAAGGATATAATTGTGAGTATAAAAGTGATTCTTAGTGAATAAATAAATATTAAAAAATCATTTTAGGAAAGTGTAATTTTTCATGAGACATTTGGTAAAGAATTTAACTTTTAGTGGGTCGGAGAAAGTATATTTTAAAGTAAAATATTTTATATTTATGATTTTCTTTTGATAAGTGTAATTTGTACATGTTTAACAATTATATATTTTTGTACGTATAATTATGTTATATGTGTGTTGAATCGTACAGAACACCAATTAATGTATTATTGTCACTATTAAAATGGATGCATTACTATGTCTAAGTTGTACTATATGGAAAAAAAGCCAAAAATAAATTCGGGGGCACCATTCATCATTCCTTTGCTTCAAATCTTTTTTACCCATTCACTAAATTTCTAGCCCCACCACTGCATTTGTTAGAATAATTGATTACAAAACACATGTAAATTACAGAAAACAGAATAAAAACAATATAGAAATGAAAACTGTAAATTAATTATTAAAGTTGTCCGAATCGCGTGTGACACATTCTCCTGAATACAAATTTGCCCCCTCAACGAGTTGTGCTTGAAGTTCTACCGTACGTTTGCCTCCCAGGATGAAACAGACTGATCGGACGGTTGCTACACACTAGTATTTTCGGCAAATTGAAGGTATACTTGGACGATATCACCACCGAATGCAAATGTAGGAGGTCAAAGGAAATGATTGTTCAATATGCTGCGAATTAGAGAGGGGAGAGATTTTGAAAATTGTGTGTATTAATCTGTTTTCTGTTCTCTCCTTTCTATAGCTGCAAAGGAAGGATCAAAACTTGATGATCAAATTTATTCCCGAAATTAAACACATTTTAATTTCGTAGTCATTTTGATATTGGCAGTTACAGATTGTAGGAGTCATTTTTTGAATTACATTTTCTTGAATCACATTTTCAAAAAAAATTGCAAAAGGTAGGCTAGCACGAGTAGGCCAAATTGGAGCTAAATTCGTGTCCGCAGGACACGCACGAGTTTGATAGCCTCAAGCACATTTTGGACCTTAATTTGCACCCCCTGCACACCCGTGCGCTAGAGAGAGCATGTATGCTACACAATCTTAACTCACTACTAAAGTGTACGAGTATATTATAAACTGGTCTCGTTTTACATTTTCTTTCAATGTGGTATAGCATACATTTCCCACTTCCAACCCACTTATTTTAAACCTTAATGTCTCATTTATCTCTCAACTATTTTAGATAAATGAATATATGATTTCAATGTTTTCATTGATTGAGTAGAACACAAACTTACCATTAATTTGGTCATTTGACAAGCATTGATGAGGGCATTGGCCAGATGGTGTGGCTGCAACAACTAGTCCAGTGCAGTGTAGTGCCTAGTCCGAATTAATAACATATGCTGCATGTTGGAATTGGCCACAAATCGCGATTAGAGGTCATATGGTTTGATGTGAGATTGTTGGAAACTATATGGTCACATGGTGCTACCTCACAAAAGACATAATGGAAATGTTCAGGTTGATGAGTATTTGCATGATCGCACATCGGAATGCACAACAGGTGCTCAAACTGTTGCATGTTGTTGTGTCTCACTATTGATCAAGTAGTATAGGCTAGAAATGCACTGATAGACCATAGTTTTACAACACTGTCTCTGTTCCAAAATGTATGAACAAAAAACTTTTAATTTTGCTCTTAACCGACTAAGAATGATTTTGAAAGTTTTTGATCATTCATTTTGTGATGGAGGAAATATTATACATTTGAAATAAGATACATTACTTCCTCCTCCGTCTCAAAGTAAAAGTTGCATTTGAGTTATTATATTAATGATTTAAAAATATATTTTACTTGCTTGTATATGACTTGTAACTTGATAAAATTGCACTTAAATTATTTCTTTATTTAAAAAAATGACATTTTATTTTGGAGCAAATCACTATAAAGAAAAGTGTGACATTTATATGAGACATAGAGAATATATTTATATCATTAAATGATTTTTTTTTTTTTGAAACAGATTGTTAAAAAGTTTAAAATGCCAAAAAAAGCATATTTAATGATATGTTCTAAAATAAATGATAATGAAATTTTTCCTTAAAAAAACTCTTCCTAAATAATTATTAATTATTTTTTCATAATTCATTATATTTTTCCTAAACTAAAAATTTATAATTGAATAACACACTAATAAAAAGCATATTTATTGAGACGACAAAGGGTCTCATCAATTGGTCTTACGTAGCCTTTATTACGGTCTCTATTTGAATTTATTCAGGACAAAATGGTCTCATTAATTGGTCTGATGTAGCCTTTATTAGAGTCCTATTCGAATTTATATAGGACAAAACAAAGACTATTTAGGAATCTCAATAATTGAATGGATAATTATAATGTCACAATTACTTTAGGGACAATAATCAACGGGGCGGATTCAGTACGGCGTCTAAAAGTGCAAATAACGTACCTGACATTTTGAAAAAAATTATCAAGTATTTATAAAAAAAATATTGGGAGCAAATTATAATTTTCGAAAGAACAGGAATGCAAAGTGTAAATATGTGAAAGTTAGATTAAAGTTTTATCTAACTTTCACATATTTACATTTTGCATCCCTCTTCTTTCGAAAATTACAGTTTGCACTCTATATTTTTTTTTCACACCCTCCTTCTAAATCCTAGATACGCCACTGATAATCACATTTACCTAACATAAATATAACATTTTTAAATACAAATTATTAATGATTGTTGTCTAAAACAAATAACAAATAATTTTTAAAAGACATTATTCTAGTAGCGACAAGAATTTTTATAATTTTTTCTACTAAAAATTAACCTTTTTAATACGACCAATAAAGGAAAACAAAAATCATGGAAACCAGTTAAGTTGCTCCCAATCCCACAAAGACTGATCATCAGTATTTCCAATATCAACATTGATATTATCATTATTATCCATTGTTTCCATGTTGCGAGAAGCTGGATTTGAAACTGTTGCAGCGGACGAATTATTATTACTGAATTCCGGTGAGTTCATCGTCTCGTTCAATGGAGTCGAATGATCTTCTCCTTGGTGTCCTTGGCCTAGTTGTAGTTGACTCGTTTCAACTCCAGATGGTCTTCTATCAAATGCTCTCACGCATTTTGATTTTATGTAAACTCTGCATATGCTCCCTTCTTGCCTTACCTACATCCATGCACATTTAATACATCACAAATTACGCTAAAATCATTAGATTAGATTAACAAATTAACATTTTTGTTTGGAATCACTAGCTAAAATGCTTTGTGATAGAAGAACAGGCTCGTCCCTGAGGCAAGGCAAGTGAGGCTCCAGCCTAGGGCCACCAAAATACTAGTACAATTAGGGCCACAAATCACTACCTCTCCTGGTGATTAAGGGCCTTCTCTAAGTTGCCAGGCCAGGCCACCAGGGATCAAACCATGGCATCCTCACTTTTGATATTTTTATCCAATTCTTTTTATATGGGCTTTGTAATGAAGGACTACCTAAAAACTTGGCATAGGGCCTCATTTGCAACAGGGCCGGCCCTGTAGAAGAATGCATGTACATGCGCTTGTGGTATTCTAGTATGCACGAATATATAAACTTAATTGTTCCTAACATGTTTTTAGGAACTTTTTCATGATCAGATCATTAATGTGTTGGCACGATCATATATACCGGTGAACCGGACCACCTGACAAGAACATCAGTCGAAAAATATTTGACAAACAGAAAGGGCATGCATGCAATGCAAGCTTACGTACCATTGGGGCAGGAGCAGTAGTTGAAGAGGAAGCTTCTCCAATATGAATGGCCTTGTACTCATTCATTTTCCATTCAGTTTTTGTCCCAGATGGAGCTCTACCTTGATAGAAAACCATGGTTTTCTTCAGCCCAATAACTCGGTTACCAGAAGAGTAGACAAAACTGGGAGATCCTGTGGCTTTCCAGTACCCTGAATCGGTGAGACGACTTGGTCTTCCTCCTCGGGCCTCTTGTTCTTTCCTAGGGATAAAGAAAAACCATTGCTCTGGGTCTCCACGAGAATACTCCCCTGCATATTCTGCAGGTTCAAAACAATTGCAAATATAGTGACCAAAAATGTATATATATAAATTAATCTTTAATTATTACTCAAAATTCATTCAAACAAAAAAAAAAAAAAAAAAAAGAGAAGATTTTGGGAAGGAAAGCGTTGTTTTAAAAGTGGAGTACTAACGTGGGAGATCCCAAGGATTATAATCATAAATGTCGAGGGAGGGAATAACGCGATGAATCTCGTCGCGTCCCCTTCCTTGTAGAATGTGGTTAAGATAGAAAGAGATGATTTCTTCCTCAGTCGGGTAGAACCGGAAACCGGGTGGCACTAATTGCTCCATCAGATCTCTTAATAGTTCTTTAGAAAGGAACGATGTAATGGCATGTGTGTGTTAATTTGAAGAGTTTGCATGCAGGTGACTTATAAAAAGAAGGGTTGTACTCTGTCTGTCCCCAAATAATTATCTGAAACGAGTCATTTTATAAAATAAAAAAATCGTTCAATTTGAATTGAGACAGAGACCGAGTACGACGAGGAGAGAATATGTAAGAAGGGTGAAATGGTGTGAAAAAAGAAGGAAATTGAGGGTCAACTAAGAAAACGATGGGACTTGAATTCCATTTTCACGTTATTATAGACAAAAACAAGAATGACGTTCACAGTGATGTCAAAACAAAAACAACCTTTAAGCCCCAAAATATTTACTACTAGTAACATAAAAATATGTGTAATTGTTTACTTAGTTATAAATTATTTTATTTAAAAATTAAATATATTTTTAAAGCAAATACTGTAAAATGAATAATGCAGTTATTTTTTGGATGGTAGAGTTCACATTTTTTTTTTTTTTGTAATTATTACATTTTCTAGTGAAATACTTTTTGAGTGATGTGGAAATAATTGATTGGTTGCAGAAAACCACGTAGGACACGTCAGATTCCAGAAAAATATTACTCGATTTGGTTTGTTTGTCCCCTGGAAATAATTTTCTTTTACGCGCTTTTGTGGAAGCAATCCCTCCCCCACCCAACACTCCACCCACCCCCAGGAGATCGAACATCAATTTGGGGCAGATGCAACCCACCTCTGACCCGTCTCAAAATAATTAATTAAAAAATATTTTAAATTTGCTACTCCTTTCATCCCACTTCAAGGATCATAAGATAGTATTTCACGTTTGTTAAGAAATTTTTTAAAAATTAATAAATAATTGTAAGTGGATAGTGAAAGCGTAAATACTGTACCTCAAGTCACGCAATAGATTTCACGATAAACTAGAAAACTACTCCCTCCGTCCCGGTTCACTTGACACCAACTTTTTGGGTGTAGGAATTAAGGAAAAGTGATGTAAGAAAGAGAAAAAGTTAAATGTTGTGAGTATGAAGAATTAAATAGGAGAGAGAATGAGTGGGAGGAATAGTTAGGAGAGAGAATGTTGTGAGTGTAAAAGTGAAGTAGGAGAGAGAATGAGTGGGGGGAATAGTGAATATTCTTTTCCATTTTGGGTAGTGCCAAGTGAAGTGGGACGGCCAAATGGAAATTAATCTTGTGAAGTGGGACGGAGGGAGTATATAACATATCTTTTGTATATTGTGATGTATCCTCTTTCCCATTCTAATTGTAATTAGTTGCTAGTGATAAGGAGTAAGTAATTATGGGACAGAATAATAATCCTAATATAGTGCTTGTAATTATTAATAAATAGAAAACATTTGGGAAGATCACAGTGCGTGAGTTTTCACGCACGTTTCGTCAAGCTGCACCATTACCTCATTGGCAAAAGGCTATGAAAGAGGAACTTTTGGCTCTCTACAAAAATGAGATATGGTCATTCGTTCCTCCTCCGTCCCAACATAATATCGTAGGCAGTAAGCGGATCTATAAATTAAACGACAAGCAGATGGGTCGATTGAACGGTACAAAGCAAGACTCGTGGCTCGAGGGTATACACAACAGGAAGGGGTCGATTTTGAAGAGACCTTTAGTCAATCCGTACGGTTTTCTCCTTAGCTCACTCACGGAATTGGTCCATTGAGCAACTAGATGTTCGGAACGCAATTCTTAACGGAATTCTTGCGAAAGAAGTTTACATGACTCAACCACCAGGTTTTGTGGATCCTTCCCATCCGAACTATGTTTTTCAGTTACACCGTGCACTCTATGGCCTCAAGCAGTCTCCTCGTGCTTGGTTTACTAGAATCCATGATTTTCTCATTACCTTGGGGTTTTTTAATAGTCAAGCTGATTCTTCCTTGTTCATCCGTCATCAAGAAGGTACAACAATTGCCATCTTGGTCTGTGTCGATGACATCTTGGTCACCGGCTCTAGTTCACATATGGTTAATCAGGTGCTTAATAATATTTGTTCTACATTTGAAAGTCGTCGATTGGGTCCATTAAGCTTCTTCCTTGGCATAGAGGCTACAAGAACACAATCTCACTTGCACTTGAACCAAACTCGGTATGCTTCTGATCTTCTAAACAAGTTCAACATGCACTTGTGTAAACCGGCACCCACCCCTCTATCTCCCGGCCTACATCTCTCTGCCAATGATGGTGATCCCCTTTCGGATGCTACCATTTATCGAAGATGGTCGGGGGACTTCAATATATCACTCTCACACGACCAAATCTTTCTTTCGCCGTCAACCAAGTTTGTCAATTTATGCACTCTCCGCGCTCTTGTCACCTTGCGCCAGTCAAACGCATTTTTCAGTTTCTCAAAGGTACACTTGTTCTTGGTCTCTCTTTCCAGAAGTCCATTGACACCTCTATTACTGCTTTCTGTGATACCGATTGGGCAGGTTTCCCTGATGATCGACGCTCTACCACCGGAGCATGTGTGTTTGTTGGTCCTAATCTCATTATGTGGGTACTTGATAAGCAACATACGGTATCACGGTCTAGTAGTGAGGCTGAATATCGAGCCTTAGCCTCCACTGCAGCCGAGCTCAGATGGTTCTCGTACCTCTTTCGTGAGCTTGGCCTTGTTCTCTATCCTCCTCGGCTTTTTTGTGACAAATCTCTCGGCATTGCACATAGGGATGGCTTGGTAGGTATACCAATTATATTTTGCTAATACCATGTACCTACCAAGTTTAACTTGGTACATAAAATTCTATACCAATACCAACCGACTAAGTCGGTATACCAACTAAGTTGGTACGGTAGGTACTCGGTTGGTACTAGACTCTACCAAATGTAAATATAAAAATATTACTTTTTCCATTAAGACCAAATAAATATAATAGTACATCATTATAAAATTCAAAAGAGATTATAACATAATAATAGATCCCAAAGAGCTTATAGCTACAAGACATATCATTAAAATAGTGCTAAATGACATTGTTCAAAAGCAAATAGGAGATACACTATCGCCTACACATTGTTTCCCTTGCAACACCGGTGACCCAAAAATTATGTAGCACAAACCAAGTGACTAGTAACCATCAAGCTCCCAAGCACAACAAATGTAAAGTTGGCGCAACACCTGATAAGGGGAAAAGGAAACAAGAGGTTAAATAAAGGCTTCAAATATAACAATAGTGAAGCTAACTTGATCATGCACAAAGTGGCTAATAATATGTCATGTTCATAAGAATTCGACAGAATGCATGTATGAATAACAATCAGATAAAAAATATCAACAAATGTGGACTGTGTAGTTTCATCAAGATTCCAAATTTTAATTCGTGTAAACAGCTTATGAATCAAGGGGTGCAAATGAAATGAGACAATCCGTATTATGATTATTCTCCAGAATTCACATTTACTCTAAAAGTCGTATCTCTTTGAAGGAAGATCATTGTTCACTTACACAAACAAGAGCAACTGTTATTTTCTTCGGCCATTACCAAAATACAGCCTACTCAATTACTTACAACGCCCCTTCTTCACAGCTAACTCTCACATTTCATGAAAGTGATTCACCGCATTATTCTTCGAGATTTGCAATTTCTATCATTTATCACAGAATATCAAAATGGTTCAGAGGTTCTGTAGGGTAAACAGGTTGTTTCAGCAAATGAATTCTTAGGAACAATTTTCAAATTTCTATCTCAAACTTTCAGAACAACCATTTAGCCAGGACAAACATCATACAACATTCTTCAATCAAATTTTGTAACTTAAAAACATTAAAAACAGAAAAAATATGATTAATTGCCAAAATGCTAAATTAGGTTAGATTTATTTTTTATATTTATTATTTTTTATTAATTATACAAAAATTAACATTTTTAAAAAAATTATAATTGATACTCGGTATACCAATCAATGTTAAACTTATGTACCATGTACTAACCAATTATATATAATTGGTACGGTAGTACCGTCTGCAACATTTCAAGATATCATTGTCACGTACCAATTATAATTGATACGATTGGTACACAAGTTGATTGGTACGAATTTAAAAATTTTGCCAGTCCTAATTGCACATGTCCAAAATCCAGTCTTTCATGCTCGCACACGTCACATAAATCGACCTTCATTTCGTTTGTGAATTACATCATCAAGGATTTCTCCGCTTACATCACATTTCCTTCTCAGATCAGGTTGCTGATATTTTCACGAAAAGTCTTGCTGCTCCACGTTTCCATTCTAATTGTAATTAGTTGCTAGTGATAAGGAGTAAGTAATTATGGGATAGAATAATACTCCTATTATAGTGCTTGTAATAATTAATAAATAGAAAATATTTGAGAAGATTACAGTGCGTGAGTTTCCAATCCAATTATGTCGTTGTCCAAGTTTTCCTCTCTTTTCTTCTATCTTCTTCTGTCCTTCACTTTCACTATTGCAAGTGGTTAGTTCTTTTAGGTAAAAAATTAGAGAAAAGAGAATGTAAACGTGAAAAAACATTTATGATAAATTGATTGATTTTTTTGTAAATATGTTAACATTATAAGGGTATAATGAATGGTTTTTTTGTAAATATATTTACATTATAAGGATATAAATGTTCAAAACATTGTTCAAAATTTATCATTTACAAAATGAGACTCTTAATCTAGAATAAATCAAAATGAAAAGTAGGACTCTAAGTGAGACGGAGGGAGTATAATTTATTTTGTGTACCCTACATTTTGCTCATCTGACAAATCTAAAGTCGATTGTGTTGTAAACTTTAACTGCATCCGGATTTGAACCTGACGCATGCATGATAGAAGCAATCACTTGCTAATTGCAATATTAATGGTGAACCCCCGCCAAGGTGTCGAAACTTGTCATTGCTTCCTATTAGTAGATCTCTCGAGATTAATTGACTTCACGATGTTTCAGTAAACACATTTTTTATTGCGCAATTACCAAATCGTCAATAATTCTAACAAAAACGACTACATAGGATACATGTTTTCGAAAATAACCAGCTGATTCTTTTTTAAATACACACGCGTATATCAGATGTCACACCCTATCTCCTCCCTCGCTTTTCTTTTTCTTTTTCCCTTCAAAACTTTGTGAAATATCTTAAGATCCAACAGTAAAAAATAATAATTCGAGAGTATTGTTTTTTTTTTTTTTTTGTATCGTCAAAATGAATCAAACTATTTGAATCGACATATAATATGAATCAAATTTCTGAAGTTCACAATTATTCCAATTTCACAGTTTTTTTTTTTTAAAGTTCACATTTGTTTTTCACAGTTGTTCAAATATCAAATAAGAGAAGTTCACATTTGATTTAGTTAAATTCATAATTTTTGCATGAAAAAATATTCTATTTTACTTAATTCACTATTGTTTTAGCTAATTTTACAATTGTTTTTAGTCTTTTATTGCCTCTAGTCTTGCTTTTTTTTTATGAAATTATCAAAAACAATTGTGAACTAACTAAAAATAACTGTGAACTTAACAAATATGTCAAATAATCTTATAAATTTGCAAAAATAGAGGAAATAAAATACTAAAATAACTGTGAACTTAACAAATAATTTCATAAAATTGCAAAAATAGAGGTCATATAAAGATAAAAAACAACTGTAAAGTTAACAAAAAACAATTGTGAACTTAACTAAAACAACTGTGAACTTAACAAACATGTCAAATAATCTCATAAAAAAATCAAAAATAAAGGTCATAAAATACTAAAAATAATTGTGAACTTAGCTAAAACAACTGTGAATTAAGTCAAATAAAAGACAATTTCATGCAAAATTTTTGAACTAAACTAAATCAGTTGAACTTCTCTTAGTTGTGATTTGAACAACTGTGAAATTCTAAAAAAAAATGTAAACTTGGAACAAATATGAACTTCTCAAATTTGATTCAGATTATATGTTGATATTACTAGTTTGATTCGTCTTGATGATACGAACACAACGATGCGCTCATATTTTTTTTGACTTTTGAATATTAAAATATTTCATTTTAAAGTTTTGAGGGAAAAAAAAAACGAGGGAGAAGAGAGGGTGTGACAGACTGTCCCTTAATGACACGCTTGTCTTTAAACTAGCGAGAGACTAGGTAAAATTTTGATTATGTGCCGGATTAGGTGGATAAATTTCAAAATTCTTGTATTAATTAGTATTTTGACTTGTGGTGAAGGAACTAGCGATAATTTTTCCATTTTTAAATGGATGTTATTCTAAAGTTATAAGCATAAAATTTAGGAAAATCGAGTTTTCTTAATAATAAACAAAAATGTATTTTTAAACCGAGAGGTGATATTTTTTTAAATAAGTGAAATTTCTTTTAAAATGAATGATGACATTTTTGTAAATGAGTAAAAACTTATTTTGAAATTGAGCAACTATATTTAGTAAATAATCAAAATTTATTAACAAATCCCGTTAATTCTTTAAAATTACAAATGACACTACATGTGGCACAGTTTGATACTACAACTAAAAATCTCTTTTACATTATCACAAACATTTTTAAACATTAACACTAATGCTCAAAAATAAGAGTTGGTTTTACAAAAAACGCATTTTTTGTGGCACTTAGGAAAAACGTGTTGTTTTTTCCGTTTGTGTCAGTGTCAGTTTAACAAAGTGCCAGTGTGACAAAGTGCCAGTGCATGTGTAACAAAGTGCCAGTGTAAAAAAGTGCCAGTACCAGTTTAACAAAGTGTCAGTGTAAACAAAGTGCCAGTGCATGTGTAACAAAGTGCCAGTGTAAAAAGTGTCAGTGCCAGTTTAACAAAGTGCCAGTGTTAGTGTAAAAAAGTGTCAGTGCTAAAAAATGTCAGTGCATGTATATTAAGTGTCAGTTTATAGACTAACACTGGCACTTTGTTACACTAACACTGGCACTTTGTTAAACTAACACTGACATTTGTTTTACACTAACACCGGCACTTTGTTACACTAACACTGACACTTTATTACACTAACACTGACACTTTTTTACACTATCACTGACACTATTTTACATTAACACCGACACTTTTAGATTTGTAAATTTAATAATAAAAAATCTCAATTCAACCCACCCAACCTCAATTATAATCACAATTGACAATTATAATGGACCAAGGCAATTGGACCAAAACAGCAAAACGTACAGGAAGCAATTTGTTGTTCATTTCGACGGCGGCGTTGATTGATCGGAAGGTGCACGTTCATGGCAATTACAAATTGACCAGAGACTTTCTCTCTCTAGAGCTTTAATTTGTCTCTCTCTCTATAGAAGTATAAAACTGGAGTGGCTGGGTAGCGATGGTGGATCCTGAGAGGAAGAGGCCGGTCGGGGATGCAAGGAGTTGTGCAGCAGACGACGGGACTGCACGTGTTGGTCCTGTGATTTTGTGATTTTTAAGCCCATGTCTAAGGTCGGCTAGAGAGAGAGAGAGTGTGTGTTTTTTTTTTTGAATTTGGGGATGAATGGGAGTTGGACGCCGCGAGCGATGCGGGATGCAGAAGAGTTGGCGACGTGTTCTAAAAACACGTTTTTTTTTTTTAAGTTCACAAAAAACTAGTTTTTTGTGAGATTTTGGCCATAAATACTGACACTAACACTCATTTTTACATTTACGCCGCCATATTTCAACACATAAACTGACAGTCATTCCCAAGCAATTTAAAATCCATTTTTCTTGTGCTTTAGAAAAAAATGATTTTTGTTAATCAACCCAACTTACAAGACTTTAATACTTAATTAAATTTAGCAAATATAACACCATATATTTTTATGTACATAAAAAAAGAAAGTAGTAAAAAAGTGGTAGTATGCTACCCTAGTATATCAACATTAGCAACTTCGTTATTTATCCATTTTTTATCAACATAAAAAATTTAATTGCATTCAAATAAATTATCAAAATAACACTGCACAAAAGACGAAAGGTTCATATTATATAAGACTCGCATATAAGCGAGAGTTTCTAGCCGAACAATACTCTCACATTATTAGAGCAATACTCTCACATTATTAGCGATCCATCTTATATGAACAATCAAATAATAAGAAAAATAATAAGAAGAGTTTGAAACAAAACTAATTGCACATACACTAATACCTCCATTGTATGGCTTCCAAAATTTCCAAGGCTTCACCCTCTTCATAGGCTGTTACACGAAATGAGTCGGCTCGGGCTCGATTCGTAAAAGCTCGAGTTTGAGTGGGCTCGAGGTGAACTCGAGCTCGAACCGATTTTCAAACTCGTTTTTTTTTCGAGTCGGCTCGTATGTTCGACAAGCTCTGACCGAGATCGACTCGTTAAGCCCGTTAAAAAACTCGCATAAATTTTGTCCACGAATGACTTGTTTAGGCTCGTTTAGGCTTGAGATCGATTACAACTCAAATTAGTGCTCGATAAAGCTCGTTTGATTCAGATTTTTTCAAAAAATAAGTTCAAGCTCGAGCTCGGCTCGTTAATACTCGAGTTCGAGCAGCTCGCGAAAAGCTCGTGAACAGCTCGCGAAAAGCTCGAAACTCGATTCGATCCGAGCTCGAACAGTCATATTGGGCTCGAACCCTCATAAAATCATATTTACAATGTAAATGACAATCCACATGTACACTTTATTGTCATCTAAAACAATCTCGTCCATTAGTCTTACAAGTATATGGACTAAAGGGGCAGTCGTTGTAATTGATTCGCAACTAAATTCACATTAATCACATATATATGTTCAACTAAATGACATAGATTAAGTATAGATGTGTATCATGGAAAACTTAATGAATATATTAAAGCATGTATATATATTCTACCAACTAGTCATATTTAACCGAATGAGATCAATTTGAATAAAACAAATAGCAAATAAAGCACAACACAAACTCCTACTATATTAAGCATTATCAAAAGTCGTTACACCCATATGAGCAATGTGCTCGTGAAACATTAAAGGAGATAACGCTTTAGTAAACGGATCCGCTAACATGAAATTTGTTCTTATAAGTTGTATATATATTTGTTCAGTACTCTTTCTCTTACAACAAGAAACTTAATATCTATATGCTTGGATTTAGATGAACTCTTATTGTTGTTAGAATACAACACTGCTGTCCGATTGTCACAATATAACTTGAGCGGTCTTTCAACACCTTTGACAATTTGCAGTCCCTCAATAAATTTACGCAGCCATATAGCTTAATTGGAAGTTTCGTAGCAGGCAACAAACTCGACTTTCATGGTAGAGGAAGTAACAAGTGTTTGCTTGGCACTTCTCCAAGATATCACTCCACCAGCTAATGTGAAGACGTAATCAGATGTTGATTTTCGACTATCTTGGCATCCAGCAAAATTGAAATCGGAATACCCAACGATCTCAAGATGATTCAATTTTGTATATATAAGCATGTAGTTCTTAGTGTTTTGTAGGTATCTCATCACTCTTTTGGCTGCAACTCAATGTTCTTTTCCCGAATTGCTTTGGTATCTACCAAGCATCCCAACAATAAATGTAAGGTCTGGACGAGTACATACTTGCGCATACATTAAGCTTCCTACTTGTGAGGGCTCTCCCCAACTCCAGGACCTATAACCCGTGTCCTAAGCTGGAGGGTCCTCAATTACACCTTTAAAAAAAACTTTTCTTATATTAACTTGAAAAGTATATTATCCTTTTTAAAACCATTTCAAAATAACCCCTCCACTCGGAGGCAATATACAAACATGCTTTCAAACCAAACTTGTTTAAACATAAACAGTACAACACGAAAGATGTCCCAAAAGAATAACCTCCACACTGACCCCAACTCCCAGATCACAACATACCCTAACAACCCAAAAGATGTCCAAACTCTTTCCCCGGCCTCACTAGTACGGTCCTCCGGTCTCAGCTAGATCTAAAACAATAAAGGAAGAAGGGGTGAGAATAAATCTCAATAAGTTATTATGCATGCAACAATATGCCTTATAACGTGCAACACATTAATAGGCTGCTCGATAACAATTATGCAACACAAAACAGGTTGCTCATAAAATATATAACACACACCAGTTGCTCATAACCCAATATGCAACACACATCGGTTGCTCACAATTGGGAAAACAGTAAACACTTTAAGTTACCTTTTCCATCTGAATAATCAGTCATATAGAACATATAAGTCTCCCAGCTATCTGCAAGGCATACACCACAATACAAAAGTGGCTAATTCTATTACAATAACTCTCATTTATCTGCAAGGCTTTTGGCACAATACAGTCCCACATCAAGTGGCCAATCCCATATCTGTAACCACAGACATGCCATGTCACCTTCTCGTGTAACATTCCCATCTATCTGTAAGGCTTTTGGCACGATACATCAGTGGCTATTCCCATGTCTGGGGCCAGCAGACATGCTAAATCATAGGTATACTGCAATTCAATCACTTATAGAACAAATCTATACTTGATTATATTCCACTATACCCATAACAACAGTTCATATAATCATATCCAAGTACATAAACATTTACTTGAAATTACATCCACACATAGGGATATCAATAGATAACATGTTACTATAACCATGTCAACCCATTTCCACAGTGCAACCTACCCTGTAAACACTGTTGAATAATGTCAAACCAATAACATGGTATAATACTCATGCTCAACAAATGCAGTAGTGCAACATGTATTTAATCATTATATGCACAACCCATCAGGTATATGCTATTACATATGGCCACAATATATTTCAAGTAAGGCCTATACATTCACGTCGTACCATTACACACCTTCTATAAAGGTTCTATAACAATTTACCAAGCTTTATCAACTTTGGTTCAAGTGTACAATTGCCTTTTTAACCATTTTCAGAACACTATTTAAAACCCTTACCTTCATCATTTTGATCATTTAAGACTCCCTTACCTAGTACGAATGTTGTACTAGCATTAATCATAAAGGAATCCATCCCGTACTAGATTTGCCCATGTCTACACACTTGCAACTTAATACCAAACCCAGTCCTGCCAAGCCTTCACAATAGCGTGACATATACTTAAACAATATAGAGTACAATAATCCAATCACATGGTATTTATACTCTTGCTCGAACTAAATAAACAGTGCTACACTTATTTCACGCCCTATATGAATCAATAGTTATATAGAGGTAACCACACGTAGAGGTACAATGTAATACACGTAGCCCTACATACTCAAACCATAATGTGAAACACCTTCTACACATTGTTTGAACTAACCACCATATAAATACAATCACGTAAGACACAACATATCATATATGAGTCCTACATATTCATTACACATATGTAATCCAGAAACAGGGTATTACCACTCCTGTCTCGATCCATGAAATAGTGCACTATGCATTTTATACACTATTAGAGCAAATAACCCTATATAGGCCATCACGTAGGAGCACAATAATATATAAGTAGCCCTACGCCATCACCATACAACATTAAACAACTTCCCTTTTGGTTCCAAGCTCAAATACCAAGTTGTATAACCTTTGGTTCAAGTGTCAAAAACTGCCTTTCAAGCAAGTTCACGACATTATTTAAAGCACTTCCCATTATCCAATTGGACCCTTTCAAGTTCCATAATGTAGTACTAAAGTTGTACTAGAAACCTAGTTAAAGAGTATACCAATACATGCCCATTAAGATAGGTTCCCAATGCCTCAAACATGGTCCAAGGCTGCAGGGTAAAATGGTTCAGCTCTCAAACTTGCCTGCCAAGTATTTTTAGGCTAATATTTAAAGCTCTTCCCAATCTCTTTTTTGCACCACCCCTGCACGAATGATCCATGGCTCACGACCAGTGCACCACGAATGAAATGATCAAGGCCACGACTCATGCTCATAGGCACGAGTCGTCCCTCAACACCAGGGCCACGGTTTACAGCAAACAACATCAAGAACATCAGCAACAACACTTCAGTTCCCAGGTTTCACATCAGCTACTGCAAGGAACTGTTTTAGCAGTCTAAACACCTGTTTTGGACCATTACAAACTCCCTCCAGCACTACTAACATATACACAACAGTTTTAAACAATAATTATACCAAATTCACACCAACTACTCAAGCCATGGCATGGAAGTTTTCAAGTTCTACCCAAACCAATTTCCTTTCCATTTTCAACCCTCAGCTGATGTTTCAACCCTTACCAAACTTGCTCATAACATCGATAAGAACATCATTAATCATAGTATGAACAGTTAAGGAAGGAATACATAACAACTTACCCAATGGAAAGAAGATATAATCGGATAAACTTGCTCACAACACCTTCCTTTGCAATATTTCCAAGTTGAAAACACAAACCAACCACTTACGAATTTCTGGGAATTTAAGATGTTAAACAAGGGTTTGGGAAGCTTCAAGGCTGATGGAAGAGAGAAGAATACTGAGGAAAACATAAAGCTTCTTGGAAAAGCTAAGGAAGAGATATATATAAAGCAATTTTCACTCTAGCTCCTCGAAGATAAAAATGCAACACAACACCACCTTGAAGTTAATATTACGCTCAAGCTCCTCGACACTTTATAACACTTTCAATTCAAAAAATCAATTGTTACCACAGAACTACACAACTTTCTTTATTTAGACATTATAGCATTAAATCAAGTTATAACATCTAAAACCACGGAAATGACCAAATTTCCCAAATAACCACATAGCCAATCCAAATAGCAAGTAATACGTAGTAGGGAATGCAATTCGAAACCCACCCCACGTGCTTCACGTGTAATCAAAGTGGTGCCTAGGATTAGGGTCGTGACACTCACTCCCCCTTAAATCAAATTCGTCCCGAATTTGGACTTTACTTACCTGAATGATCACACAAATCAAGATACTTTTGTCTCATTTCCTATTTCAAATTCCCAAGTAGCTTCCCCAATGGTGTGATTCTCCCACAGAATTTTTACCACGGAAATACTCTTGGTACACAATTCCCGGACCTGTCATTCCAAAATCCGCAATGGTTTCTCCTCATAAGACATATCCACTTGGACATCCTCAGGAGGAAAACTCAAAACATGGAAGGAATCATTATAATACTTCCTCAACATAGAAACATGAAACACATCATGGAGAGAAGAAAGAGATGGAGGTAGAGACAAACGATAATCTAACTCGACCACCTTCTCTAACACTTCAAATAGACCAATAAATATAGGAACCAACTCCCTCATACCCTGGTAATAACAACATCTAGTCTTTAATGCAAATATAATATAAATGCCAAATAAAGACTTATCAGCATCAATTATAAACCCAGGCACATCAAGCACAGCAAAGGTGACTCGCTTTCTGCGACAGTCCACCAAGGCATGACAAGAACTCAACCAGTCCATGCCTAAAATAACATCAAATCTTGGGTTAGTATTCTACCCAATCTACTAGCAATACAGGCCCACATATAACCACCTCCCAATCATGATAGATCAAGGAGGATTCGAGGTGCTCTCCCACAGGAGTAGAAACCTCTAACACATAAAATAACCACTTAGGCAACTTATGCAATATGAATGCAAAATGAGATGCCATTTAAGAATGGGACATTCCAGGGCCGATAAAATATGAGCCCTGACACCTGAGACAGGGACAATACCTCTAATGATCGCGGTGGGATCTACCGCGCCTCGACCCAAGGCAAATACTCTGCCTTGCACCCTCTCTTTAGGCCTTCCCTCAACATCCCTCTTGGCACCAACTCCCGGGCCGGTCACCCCGTCGTTTGTTACCTGGAGCTTGACCCCATCGAGGTTTAGGACAATCTCTCCTGAAATGCCCAACTTCTCCACAATTCATGCACTTTCCTTGCTTCGTCCAACAAGTGTCCTCAGAGTGCCCTACCTTCTTACAGAAGTTACAAACGGTCCCAAACCGACTGCATACGTAACGAGTAGAAACCGTAATATTTCCCTTTAGCCTCTCCGTAAGTTGAAGGCTTTGGCGATACTTTGCTCGCCCCTAAACTCGACCCGAAAGCTTAGGTTTAATTCCACTACCTTCGCCTTTGCCCGATGTTCCTCAATGTCATTTTCAATTCTGTAAGCCATGTTTACAGCTGCCTGGTAATTGGGAAAATCGTGTGTCAATAGCTGCTTACAGAACTTCACTCTAAGTCCCTTCACAAATCTATAAACTCTTCTGCCTTCATCTGGTACCAAATGTGAACAATACCTTGCTAGCTCTGTGAATCTCGCAGAATACTGAGCCACTGTCATGGACCCCTGCTCAAGCTTCAAAAATTCAACTTCCTTCTTGTCTCTGGTAATCACGGGAATGAAATGCTCCTTAAATTTCACAATGAAGTTGTCCCAAGTTTGGGGCGTGTGGTCCCGCTCCCAACTTTCCTTAAGAATTTGCCACCAATGTTCAACAGGACCCTCTAACTTGAACACTGCACATCTAACCTTTTCTTCATCTGTACTTTCCATTGCCAAAAAGATTTTATCCATGGCTTCCAACCATCTCTCAGCTATCGCTGGATCTGGATCCCCGTTGAAGCTTGGTGGAGTTAATTTGATAAACTTCTCTAACCCCTACGTTGGCCTTGCCTCAGGTTGCTGCCGTGTCTGCCCCTGAGCTGCCATATTCTGGAGGAAAGTCTGAAACATTGCCATCATCTCAGCATTAGGGCCTCCCCCAGCCCCCTGATCACCAATATTTCCCTGCTCTCTCTGCTGGTCACCACCAGTCCCAGCCATTACAATGATCCCTGCAGGAAACACTCGACGTCAGATATCACACACTCCCCCTTAGACTAGACATCTACCCTTGACTCTAGCCAAGGCTCTGATACCAACTGTGAGGGCTCTCCCCAACTCCAGGACCTATAACCCGTGTCCTAAGCTGGAGGGTCCTCAATTACACCTTTAAAAAAACTTTTCTTATATTAACTTGAAAAGTATATTACCCTTTTTAGAACCATTTCAAAATAACCCCTCCACTCGGAGGCAATATACAAACATAATTTCAAACCAAACTTGTTTAAACATAAACAGTACAAGTACACAGGCTTACACAAGCCTACTTTAACACAATCAACTCCCAGGTTTAATTATACAACGATATACTGGAAATTTGCTTATGACAATTTTATATACAACATTTCCCAAAAGAATAACCTCCACACTGACCCCAACTCCCAGATCACAACATACCCTGACAACCCAAAAGATGTCCAAACTCTTTCCCCGGCCTCACTGGTCCGGTCCTCCTGTCTCAGCTAGATCTAAAATAATAAAGGGAGAAGGGGTGAGAATAAATCTCAATAAGTTATTATGCATGCAACAATATGCCTTATAACGTGCAACACATTAATAGGCTGCTCGATAACAATTATGCAACACAAAACAGGTTGCTCATAAAATATATAACACACACCAGTTGCTCATAACCCAATATGCAACACCTACAGATTGCTCATGTAATATGCAACACACATTGGTTGCTCACAATTGGGAAAACAGTAAACACTTTAAGTTACCTTTCCCATCTGAATAATCAGTCATATAGAACATATAAGTCTCCCAGATATCTGCAAGGCATACATCACAATACAAAAGTGGCTAATTCTATTACAATAACTATCATTTATCTGCAAGTCTTTTGGCACAATACAGTCCCACATCAAGTGGCCAATCCCATATCTGTAACCACAGACATGCCATGTCACATTCTCGTGTAACATTCCCATCTATCTATAAGGCTTTTGGCACGATACAGCAGTGGCTATTCCCATGTCTGGGGCCAGCAGATATGCTAAGTCATAGGTATACTGCAATTCAATCACTTATAGAACAAATCTATACTTGATTGTATTTCACTATACCCATAACAACAGTTCATATAATCATATCCAAGTACATAAACAGTTACTTGAAATTACATCCACACATAGGGATATCAATATATAACATGTTACTATAATCATGTCAACCCATTTCCACAGTGCAACCTACCCTGTAAACACTGTTGAATAATGCCAAACCAATAACATGGTATAATACTCATGCTCAACAAATGCAGTAGTGCAACATGTATTTAATCATTATGTGCACAACCCATCAGGTATATGCTATTACATATGGCCACAATATATTTCAAGTAAGGCCTATACATTCACGTCGTACCATTACACACCTTCTATAAAGGTTCTATAACAATTTACCAAGCTTTATCAACTTTGGTTCAAGTTCCACAATTGCCTTTTTAACCATTTTCAGAACACTATTTAAAACCCTTACCTTCATCATTTTGGTCATTTAAGACTCCCTTACCTAGTACGAATGTTGTACTAGCATTAATCATAAAGGAATCCATCCCGTACTAGGTTGCCCATGTCTACACACTTGCAACTTAATACCAAACCCAGTCCTGCCAAGCCTTCACAATAGCGTGACATATACTTATAGAGTACAATAATCCAATCACATGGTATTTATACTCTTGCTCGAACTAAATAAACAGTGCTACACTTATTTCACGCCCTATATGAATCAATAGTTATATAGAGGTAACCACACGTAGAGGTACAATGTAATACACGTAGCCCTACATGCTCAAACCATAATGTGAAACACCTTCTACACATTGTTTGAACTAACCACCATATAAATATAATCACGTAAGACACAACATATCATATATGAGTCCTACATATTCATTACACTTATGTAATCCAGAAAGAGGGTATTACCACTCCTGTCTCGATCCATGAAATAGTGCACTATGCATTTTATACACTATTAGAGCAAATAACCCTATATAGGCCATCACGTAGGAGCACATAATATATAAGTAGCCCTACGCCATCACCATACAACATTAAACAACTTCTCTTTTGGTTCCAAGCTCAAATACCAAGTTGTATAACCTTTGGTTCAAGTGTCAAAAACTGCCTTTCAAGCAAGTTCACGACATTATTTAAAGCACTTCCCATTATCCAATTGGACCCTTTCAAGTTCCATAATGTAGTACTAAAGTTGTACTAGAATCCTAGTTAAAAAGTATACCAATACATGTAATAACCCAAAAATTTTCGAGGATTATTTGGTAAATTGTTAAATTTTCAATTAGGCTTTTAGAGGGACTAATAATTATATTGATATCCTAGAAATTATATTATGTGGATTTAAATTATTTAGATGAGTTGGGCTTTGGTATTGGGCTTAGATTTAGTAAAACCCTTTTAGTTTATTAATGAATATGACCCTTTTTAATTAATAAATGATTTTATTATCTGTTATTCCTTATATTAGTTGGGTTAGAAGTTGTGGGTCAATTGTTTTGGGCTTAAGTTACTTAATGGGCTTAGAATACCTTTTGGGCAAGGTTTAAAAAAAATAAATAAAATAAATAAAATAAATAATAATAAATATTAATGGTCATTAAGTAGGGAGGTTAATTTGGAATTTAAAGCGAGTCATTAATTCGAAGTAATCATTAGCCGTTTTTAACAAGGTAATTATGAGGAAGGTTATTAGTGATAATAATTGTGGCGGCTAAGGAGTAATTAGTAGAATAATTATTAAGAAAATTAATCATACTAATAATGGATATTAATTAGGACACAATAAATTAGGTAATAATGTTGATGGTTATAACTTGGTGAAAGAGTTTTGAGATGGAGTATAAATAGTGATGTGAGTCTTAGAGAGCTCGTACACCAAGAGAAGTTAGAAAGAAATGTTTATTGTTTTAGTGGAACGGAAAAGGCGAGACAGTAGAAGGAAGGAGGAGATTTTGAAGGCACTAATGAAGGCTTTGTTGTCGTTCAAGTACTTTAAGAAAGACCTCAATCGAAGGTAAGGGATTATACATCTTTAAGTTAATTGATTTTCGCTCCATTTCATTGTTTAGGCTTCCGCATATTTCTTGGCAATATACGTTCCTTTGATACGTAAAAGCTGACCTCGTGTCAGTATTTGTTTTGACTCCCTCGCTTACCGTCATTTGCTAATCTTTTGCTATTCGTTTGCTTAA
This sequence comes from Adenophora triphylla var. japonica, assembly GCA_022495995.1. Taxonomy (NCBI): domain Eukaryota; kingdom Viridiplantae; phylum Streptophyta; class Magnoliopsida; order Asterales; family Campanulaceae; genus Adenophora; species Adenophora triphylla. The sequence goes on from JAFEMH010002917.1 coordinate 180,335, forward strand.
ATCGTTCGTTTGGTTTCGTAACTACGAAAATATTATTGTCCTTATGAAAGTTCGTATTTTGTATAAAATGAGTTTTGATATGAAATGATTTTGTGTTCCATCAATGATCACTAAGTTAGACAACATGCTTCGGCGGGGTATATTTGATATTTTGGCCTTCGGGCAAACTTAGGACTCTGCGGAGTCAACCTTATGCTCTTTGTGGGCTCTTGTTCCCTTTGTGGGTATTAGTGCTCTTTGTGGGCTTTTATTCCCTTTATGGGATTTTGGTTTGATAAGGTCAGTGGACCACTTATGTGATCATGATGTCTGTGAATGATTTGATTATCTACGGCTGGTATGGGACGGTTGTAGATAATTAGATCATTCGAGTCAACTTTGTTCAGCTTATCAGTCCTTTGAATTTCCTTATAATCTGTGAATGGTTTAGTTAGTTAAAACAGGTATGGAACGGTTTTAATTAAGTAAATCATTCGAGTCAATTTGAATCGATTTACGTCATCATTTGGAACTCCAAAATATTTGTCAACTCAGTTTGTGAAACCGTTGAGATTTTGAAAGACATGTGATTTGAGAATTTGTTAAATAACTATTTCGAATTTGTACTTCGTTATGTCTTCGATTGTTATTTGAAATTTGTATCGTTTGATATTCCTTCAGGTCAACTCCTCCTTAGTAACCGGAGGGGTTGTATATGAACATGCTGGGCATTGTTCGCTCACCCTTTCATCTTCTTTTCATTCAGATTTCATATAGGAAGAATGTGAAATGGTTCGGGAGCACTTCATAAGGAGTTCAAGGATCGTTTTGGCTTATTTCATTTTAGACTCTTTAGTTAGTTATTGCAATTATTTGGGAGTTGTAAGACTTTAAAGATTTTGTTGGATTTTAGTTACCGTTATTTGGTTTTGAATTATTATTTATATTGGAGAATTATTATTATTATTGTTGTGGAAATTTGGGGTCGTTACAGTTGGTATCAAAGCTTTGGCTTTAGATCCTTGGGAGTTTAGGCTGTATGAGAATAAGTTTGATTTGATCCTTTAGATCTTTGGGAGTGTATAATGTGTGAGGATAAGTTTGATTTGAAGTCTGAGGTTTGACCTCAGTGTCATTCTTGGAGTATTTAGTATAAATTGATATGATAAGATTAGTTGCTTCATCGGATTATGAATGTTTAGAGGACTAAACTTCTTTTAAGGGGGTAAGAATGTAATAACCAAAAAATTTTCGAGGATTATTTGGTAAATTATTAAATTTTCAATTAGGCTTTTAGAGGAGCTAATAATTATATTGAAGTCCTAGGAATTATATTATGTGGGTTTAAATTATTTAGATGAGTTGGGCTTTGATATTGGGCTTAGATTTAGTAAAACCCTTTTTGTTTATTAATGAATATGACCCTTTTTAATTAATAAATGATTTTATTATCTGTTATTCCTTATATTAGTTGGATTAGAAGTTGTGGGCCAATTGTTTTGGGCTTAAGTTACTTAATGGGCTTAGAATACCTTTGGGCTAGGTTTAAAAAAAAATAAAAAAAATAAAAAATAATAAATATTAATGGTCATTAAGTAGGAAGGTTAATTTTGGATTTAAAGCGAGTCATTAATTCGAAGTAATCATTAGCCGTTTTTAATAAGGTAATTATGAGGAAGGTTATTAGTGATAATAATTGTAGCGGTTAAGGAGTAATTAGTAGAATAATTATTAAGAAAATTAATCATACTAATAATGGATATTAATTAGGACACAATAAATTAGGTAATAATGTTGATGGTTATAACTTGGTGAAAGAGTTTTGAGATGGAGTATAAATAGTGATGTGAGTCTTAGAGAGCTCGTACACCAAGAGAAGTTAGAAAGAAATGTTTATTGTTTTAGTGGAACGGAGAAGACGAGACTGAAGAAGGAAGGAGGAGATTTTGAAGGCACTAGTGAAAGCTTTGTTGTCGTTCAAGTACTTTAAGAAAGACCTCAATCGAAGGTAAGGGATTATACATCTTTAAGTTAATTGATTTTCGCTCCGTTTCATTGTTTAGGCTTCCGCATATTTCTTGACAATATACGTTCCTTTGATACGTAAAAGCTGACCTCGCATCAGTATTTGTTTTGACTCCCTCGCTTACCGTCATTTGCTAATCTTTTGCTATTCGTTTGCTTAAATCGTTCGTTTGGTTTCGTAACTACGAAAATATTATTGTCCTTATGAAAGTTCGTATTTTGTATAAAATGAGTTTTGATATGAAATGATTTTGTGTTCCATCAATGATCACTAAGTTAGACAACATGCTTCGGCGGGGTATATTTGATATTTTGGCCTTCGGGCAAACTTAGGACTTTGCGGAGTCAACCTTATGCTCTTTGTGGGCTTTTGTTCCCTTTGTGGGTATTAGTTCTCTTTGTGGGCTTTTGTTTCCTTTATGGGATTTTGGTTTGATAAGGTCAGTGGACCACTTATGTGATCATGATGTCTGTGAATGATTTGATTATCTACGGCTGGTATTGGACGGTTGTAGATAATTAGATCATTCGAGTCAACTTTGTTCAGCTTATCAGTCCTTTGAATTTCCTTATAATCTGTGAATGGTTTAGTTAGTTAAAACTGGTATGGGACGGTTTTAATTAAGTAAATCATTCGAGTCAATTTGAATCGATTTACGTCATCATTTGGAACTCCAAAATATTTGTCAACTCAGTTTGTGAAACCGTTGAGATTTTGAAAGACATGTGATTTGAGAATTTGTTAAATAACTATTTCGAATTTGTACTTCGTTATGTCTTCGATTGTTATTTGAAATTTGTATCATTTGATATTCCTTCAGGTCAACTCCTCCTTAGTAACCGGAGGAGTTGTATATGAACTTGTTGGGCATTGTTCGCTCACCCTTTCATCTTCTTTTCTTCCAGATTTCATATAGAAAGAATGTGAAACGGTTCGGGAGCACTTTATAAGGAGTTCAAGGATCGTTTTGGCTTATTTCATTTTAGACTCTTTAGTTAGTTATTGCAATTATTTGGGAGTTGTAAGACTTTAAAGATTTTGTTGGATTTTAGTTACCGTTATTTGGTTTTGAATTATTATTTATATTGGAGAATTATTATTATTATTGTTGTGGAAATTTGGGGTCGTTACAATACATGCCCATTAAGCTAGGTTCCCAATGCCTCAAACATGGTCCAAGGCTGCAGGGTAAAATGGTTCAGCTCTCAAACTTGCCTGCCAAGCATTTTTAGGATAATATTTAAAGCTCTTCCCAATCTCTTATTGGCCCATTCTAAGTTCTACAATATAGTACTAAACTTGTACTATAAGCCTAGTTGAAGAGTGATTAAATTCGTACTCACTAAACTAGGTTTAAAAGCTTGCAAACATGCCACATTGACACGTTTCTGGGCACGAGTCGTGCATGTAAGCACGAGTCGTGCACCACCCCTGCACGAATGATCCATGGCTCATGACCAGTGAACCACGAATGAAATGAGCAAGGTCACGAATCGTGCTCATAGGCACGAGTCGTTCCTCAACACCAGGGCCACGGTTTACAGCAAACAACATCAAGAACATCAGCAACAACACTTCAGTTCCCAGGTTTCACATCAGCTACTGCAAGGAACTGTTTTAGAGGTCTAAACACCTGTTTTGGACCACTACAAACTTCCTCCAGCACTACTAACATATACACAACAGGTTTAAACAACAATTATACCAAATCCACACCAACTACTCAAGCCATGGCATGGAAGTTTTCAAGTTCTACCCAAACCAATTTCCTTTCCATTTTCAACCCTCAGCTGATGTTTCAACCCTTACCAAACTTGCTCATAACATCGATAAGAACATCATTAATCATAGTATGAACAGTTAAGGAAGGAATACATAACAATTTACCCAATGGAAAGAAGAAATAATCGGATAAACTTGCTCACAACACCTTCCTTTGCAATATTTCCAAGTTGAAAACACAAACCAACCACTTACGAATTTATGGGAATTTAAGATGTTAAACAAGGGTTTGGGAAGCTTCAAGGCTGATGGAAGAGAGAAGAATACTGAGGAAAACATAAAGCTTCTTGGAGAAGCTAAGGAAGAGATATATATAAAGCAATTTTCACTCTAGCTCCTCGAAGATAAAAATGCAACACAACACCACCTTGAAGTTAATGTTACGCTTAAGATCCTCGACACTTTATAACACTTTCAATTCAAAAAATCAAGTGTTACCACGGAACTACACAACTTTCTTTATTTAGACATTATAGCATTAAATCAAGTTATAACATCTAGAACCACGAAAATGACCAAATTTCCCAAATAACCACATAGCCAATCCAAATAGCAAGTAATACGTAGTAGGGAATGCAATGCAAACCCCATCCCACGTGCTTCACGTGTAACCAAAGTGGTGCCTAGGATTAGGATCGTGACACTACTGCCGATGCATAAGGGATATTTTCCATATACTTGGATTCAAAATTATTTTTAGGATATTGCTTTAAACTGAATTTATCTCCTTTAGAGACAGGGGTGTCATGTGGTTTACAATTTTCCATGCTAAACCTTTGTAATACCTTCTCTATATAGCTCTTTTGCGATAATCCCAAAATACCCCGTGAATGATCACGATGAATTTGGATTTTCAATACAAAAGATGTCTCACCAAAATCTTTCATCTCAAATTTGTATGAGAGAAATTTCTTAGTTTCCTTTAGAAGGTCCTTATCATTACTAGCAAGTAAAATATCATCCACATATAAGACCAAAAATATAAATCTACTCCCACTGAACTTATGGTATACACAATCTTCACCAAGATTCGTTTCAAAACCAAATGAAAGAATAACTTGATTAAATTTTAAATACCATTGACGAGAAGCTTGCTTGAGACCATAAATGGATTTCTTAAGTTTACAAACTAATTGATTAGTTTGATCTGAATAAGTCACCATTTATGATTTCTTCATATAGATAGTTTTCTCAATGTCACCATTGAGAAAAGTTGTCTTTACATCCATTTGATGAAGCTCAATGTCATAATGTGCTACTAGTGCCATAATGATCCTAAAAGCATTTTTAGAGGATACCGGATAAAATGTTTCTTTATAATCAATGCCTTCCTTTTGAGTAAATCCCTTAGTGACAAGACGAGCCTTATATCTTTCCACATTACATTGTGAATCCCTTTTGGTCTTAAAGACCCATTTTCACCCAATGGACTTCACATTTTTAGTTAATGGGACAAGATCCCAAACGTCATTGTCTTTCATTGATTTTAACTCTTCATTTATGGCATCGATCCATTTACGAGAATTATGACTATTAATGGCTTCATGGAAGGTGAGCGGCTCATCTCCCTCTAAACCTAACGGTTCCTCATTCTCAGCAAGATACACATCATAATAATCCGAAATTGCGCTACTTCTTGCTCTATTAGATCTCCTTAATGGCACCGGTTCATCTTGATTTTGAGATTGTTGAATTTCCTCATCAACATTTTCATGTTGTTCAACATTTATAGGAGGATCTACATTGTTTTGAATTATATGTTCTTGTTGAATTTCAGGTACAAGTACTTGATTTTCAATAGGAACTATAGGAAGAGGCATATAGACGGATTCCTCCTCCTCTTCAAATTCAAAACTATTATTCCCAATTTCCCCACTAAATTCAACATCCTCAAGGAACCTAGCATTTCCCGTTTCGAAAAAAGTTCTAGTTTTCGGGTCATAAAATTTATATTCCTGTGAATACCCCGTCCCGATGCAACGCGCATTCGGAGGTTTGAAATAAATAATTATATAAAGTCGGACCGAAATGGGATATTCATTTAGTGACACTCGCTTTAAACCATATTAAAATATTAGTTTAATTTTGAGAGTCGCCACGCCACTTTGATATAGTTATTTATTTCAAACCTCCGAATGCGCGTTGCATCGGGACGGGGTATTCACAGTGGCGACTCCGCTGGGGAATGTTTTGAAATCTTTTCAAACTAAGTGGGTCAGACTTTCGTTTCTTTTAATGGTGTTGTATTTTGCTTTCTTTTTATTTTTCTTTACTCTTAACTGTTGCATTGCATGCATGCATTTCATGTAAATAAAAAAAAATCTTTCTCTTTTTTCTCTAAAAAAGAATTAGACTTCTCTACCTCACACTACCACTAGGGTCCGTGTCACACTGCACAGACACCCTTTTACCCTTCGGAGAAGCCAAAGTGCGGGAAGTGTGGTGATCATGTCGCCTCCCTTCCGAGTCTCACTTGGCCATCCACTCATCAGTGCGCTTCGGCTGCACGGTGGGAGCCTAAAACCTAACCCTTGCGTCACCCACTTTTCTAGGAATACACTCCATATGACCGGTTGGTTTGACTAGATTTTTTATGTAGACAATTAATAAGGTCTTTATGTTAAGTCACCACGAACCAATGATAAGTCAAAGATCTATCGAGAGACTAAGAGCACTAAAAAATTGATTTCCTTTCAAAGGACGTGCTATGTGAGGTCGAGTGATATATTGTTAAAGGATCTTGGCCTATCATAGGTTTGCAGTACTTTTCATAAAAATCATATTAAGTGTCTATACGAGAAGGTTAGCCGTTAGGATCCACCACTTTAGGATATTTAGTTAGTTGCGAAAAAGGGGTATCCCTTCCAACCTTGGTAGGACTAAAATGTACAAAGCTTTTGTAAATAAAAAAGAATTCAAGCTAGTACACTGCATTGAGTCAACCCCTCTCCTAAAGCCGAGTCTTTTCTGTTACTTCCGCAGAGCTAAGGTCGGGCCGCGTTCTTCATTCAACAATGACAACCTTGCCTCCATCAACTACTCCAAGCGCACCTGCTGCCTCTGCAACCGGCTCTGCACCAGTCACTTCAATGGAAGGTCCTGCCAACCCCAACTTCAATGACATTCCGCCTGCTCTGCACGCCTACTTTGCCGGTTTGACCATGAGGGTTGAGAAACTTGAAGAGCAGAATCGCACTTTGAAGAACCACAATCAAGAGCTGAAGGATCATTTTGTTGAGGAACTCAGTAAAAGGGGACACAAGGTTATTTTGATGGGGAATGAAGTGATCGATGTTGAAGATGAAACTGTCAATGCTCCTAATCCCGCCAACCCCAATGCACCTACCTTCCCTCTACCCAACTACATTCCAAGCAGCTACAATAATGTTCCACCACCAGTCATGTATGGGAGCTCGAGCAAATCCAAAAGACCTTATCAACCTCCTGCCGACACACCCAAGGACCACTTTGCTAATCTACCCCCTCCCACTTTACCCTTCAATTATTCCGGCCATCATATTCCTACCTACTCCACCTCCCCTACCATCACTCAACCCCCAGCCATGCAGAACTCCAACATTGCTACCGACCCGACTGTGTTAGCATTGATTGAACAAGTGAAAGCATTGACTGAGCAAATGGGAAAGCAAGGTGTGTCCCCCATCAAGATGCTTAATCCGAGCAAAGTTGCACCCCTACCTCAAGATTTCAAGATGCCCAAGATGGCCATGTTTGGAGGAGTTACTTGCCCAAAGACACATTTAGACAGTTATACGTTGGCGATGAGGGCTAAAGATTGTACACCTGAACAAATGGCAAGAATGTTCCATAGCACATTGGAAGGGGCTGCTCTCCGTTGGTTCTTGAAGTTGAATGAAGAAGAAAGGGATACTTGGGACAAGGTTAGTAGGGTGTTCTCTGAAAAGTATCAAGCAAACATGGATTGGCAAGTTAACCGAGCTGATTTAGAGCACACACTTCAAAAGAATGGGGAGTCGATTTATGATTTCTACAAGCGTTGGAATGATAAGTTGAGTGAAATTCAAGATCCGCCCAAGGAGAATGAACAAAGCATTTTTTACAAGTGCTTGTTGCCCGGACACAAGTTGGCGGTTGGTAATGGTTATTTCCCCAATCTTAGGGAAATGGTGGATTCGGGAGTACGATACGAAAGTGGCATCACCGGAATCACTCCACCAAAGGACACTCTGGGTACATTAGCAATTCATTCCGCTATAGAACTCCCGCAAATACCGCAAAGAAAGAAGGAGCCGGTGGGGCAAGTAAATTATGTGCAAGGAGGAGCCGCTTTGGATGTTCAAGTCAGAATGAGGGGAAATAACAATGTTCACCGCGAGAGGGAGGTGTTTGACGATTTTGGAATGCCAATGGGCAAGGTTTTTGAAGTACTAGTAAAGAAGGGCTTGGTCAAGCCGCTTGAGAATTATGAACCGATAAACCAAAGAGAAGGCTTGGATGCTTCTAAGTATTGCCACTACCACAAATACAAGGGTCACACTACTGATTACTGCCTTCAGTTCAAACGGTTAGTGCAAGACTTGATTCGGCAAGGCAAGGTAGAGAAGCCGAAGTCTCCAAATGTTGTGGGGAATCCTCTTCCTAACAATAAGATCCACATGGTGGAAGGTAATTTTATCAGTTTGATAGAGATGGAAGATGCTTTTGAGAAACTGGGGCTGTCGACAGAGGAGGTATTCTCAGCTATTGTCAGAAAAGGATTGTTTGTGCCAAAATTCTCCGAGTATGCTGGTTTTGCTTTGAAAAGAGCTGTGCAGAAGCTCATCATTGAAGGGAAGATAGAGAATCCTAGTAAGATATTTGGTAGTGATGTTGCTATGGTAGAGAAAGACCTCAATCCGATCCGGGCCGAGTCTCTGACCAGGACAGTGAAAGGAGGTGTGTCGGTTGTAATTTGAGTTCAATTTATAAAGAATTTTCTTGTTATATGCTGTCTTTTGAGGAACTGTCCAGAGAAGTTGCCTCGTTAAATGATGATTATGTGGAAGAGAGTCCTAAACCTCTCTCGTTGGCCGAAATTCACGCAGAAGTATCCGACATGGAAAAGCATGGGGTTAATCTACTCACAAGGTCCGGAAGGGTGTATCAAGCAGAAGATAAAGGGGCGAAGAAAGTCTTTGGTCCGAAAACTGAAGTAGTGAATCCCGATAAAGAAGACCCTATTCTCACTCAACTGAAGCTAACCCAAGCCAATATATCCTTATGGTCCTTGCTAACGTCCTCGTATGCCCACAGGATGATGTTGGAACAGAATCTTGCTGCGACTTTGGTGCCGTCTGATACAAAGCCAGAAGATGTAACGCAGATGATCGGCAACATACACTTTGGGAATATCATTACATTTTCAGAGTTGGACATGCCGGAGTTTGGATCGGATCATAATGAACCACTGCACATTACTATTGAAGTCAACGGAAAAAGGTTGCCACGTATTTTCATTGATAACGGTTCTGCGGTGAACATACTGCCTTCCAGGATGATGGACGTCCTTGATCTAAGTCCCACAGATTTGAGACCTTCAGTTCATTCCGTGCGAGGATACGACTCTACTAGCCGGTCAGTGTTGGGAATAATCAGTTTGCCTCTTACTTGCGGGACCACTACTATGATCGCCGAGTTCCAAGTCATAGACATACCTTCCACCTTCACCATGCTTCTTTGGGTAGACCATGGTTGCATCGGATGAATGGAGTCCCTTCCTCATTGCATCAATGTGTGAAATTCCGATCGGGCGATCAAGTGACGAGTCATTTACAGCGATGGGTAACATCTCAAGGATCAAGCACTGGGGAAAGCCGGTCCTACAGATTCAAGACGAAGAGGGTAGTTCAATGTTCAGCGATTTTCGGCTAATAGCACAGCACAATGTGTGCGCGGTAGACCTCACAAAGACATCGGACAGAGTACGACCAGCTGTTAGGATGATGAGGAACATGGGATTTGTACCAGATCGGGCCGGGTGAACATCTCCAGTGGACCTACGCAAGCAATGGAAGCTACCGATCATCGCAAAGCAGTACGGTTTAGGCTATGTTATTACCCCCGAAGATCGGCCAAGAGAAAAGAATTGAAGTTCCTCAAGAGGGCAAAGCTACCCTACGAGGAAGCCGAGAGATGAGGCCATACCGCCTTTCCCTCAATAGTTACTTTGTCAAGGAGGGCGAAGAATTCTCTTTGCATGGAGTTTAGCGAGCCTTGGTTTGATCACACAGTAAGCCGCAGAAAGGTTTCGAAATCTTCGGGGATACAGAGGTTGATAGGTCGAAGCCGAAGACGGTTCCTCATGGATCCACGTCAAAAGAGAGGCAAGGTTGTCACAGCCCAGAGCCGGTACATCATCAAGACCGAAGATGAGTTGGCCAATCGCCTAGGGCAGGTATCTTTGGATGAGCCGTTGGTTGAAAACATTGCAGCTGCGAGAGGAGTCGAGGAATGGGATGGTCGGAACCTACTACAAGCATTTGGGGAATCTAAATATAGAAGACGATATGGTTGCGATCATTGGAGCAGAGCATGCACAATGTTGATCCAAGGACGTTGGTGACACCCATGGTTGGAAAGTCAAGAATTGGTGCGTATTTGGCGGACCCGTAGCCACGAAGGAATACATGGTCAAGAGCTGGGACCGATGCCTCCTCCCGTCGAGTCCCCGTTGGTTCCCCCAAGTCCTCTCGTTTCTTCGTGAGTCATCTGCTACATTTGAGTCCGATGTGTTTTCTTTTGAGTTTGAGTCTTCCTCCAAGTCTCGATGACCTCACGTCGAAGGACTATGACCTAGTTGCAAATGTTGTTTTCCCTTTCGCTATGAATGAAAAACTAGATCTTTCGAGTATCCCCTCATAGCCAATCTTCTTAATGATAAATTAACTAAAAATAATGCTCAACTTAATCAAATTAACTTAGTTAATAATGATTCATTAGAAGAAGCTTTACACACTAAACAATGAATACATTAAAGAAATTTCTAAGCAAGTTATCAATCAAAAGGAAGGTCGAGCCCAAGCCGCCGACGAGGTGTTATCATGTATTAATTTGGGAACGGAAGAGGAGCCGAGAGAGACACAGATTGGAAGCTTCTTCGAAGGGACCGAAAGGGAAGCGTTGATTGAGCCGCTTTAAAGAATATTCGGATGTGTTCGCATGGTCATACAAGGATATGCCGGGCCGGATAACTCGATAGTGGAGCACGTAATACCACTAACACCGCACGCCAAGCCTCGCTGCGAAATTGCGCCGCATTAAGCCGAATGGTCTCTCGCAAGTTAAAGAAGAGATAGAGAAGCTCCTCCGGGTGGGCTTTATCGAGTTATTGAGTATCCGACGTGGTTATCTAATATTGTGACGGCCAAGAATCGAATGGCAAGGTTAGAGTTTGTGTTGACTTCCGAGATCTCAACAAGGCTAGCCCAAAGGATGACTTCCCGTTGCCCAACATCGACATGCTAGTAGATGCCACCGCTAACTACGAGGTCAAGTCTTTTGTAGATGGTTTTGCAGATATAATCAGATTAAGATGGCGGAGGCGCACCAGAGAAGACGGCTTTCACTACACCAATGGGAACATACTGTTACACCGTAATGCCATTCGGATTGAAAAATGCAGGGCTACATACCAAAGAGCGGTCACAAAGATTATTCCATGACATGATCCATAAGGAGATCGAAGTGTACGTCGACGATATGATCATTCATTCCAAAGGGTCGACGGTCAAGCATTTCATTGATTTGAGAAAGTTCTTCGACAGATCGCGTGAGCACGCAATGCGTCCGAATCCCGCCAAGTGTACATTTGGGGTTATTCGAGGAAAGGTCCCGGGCTACATGGTCACCGAACGAGGGATTGAGGCAGATCCAAGGAAGATTCAAGCCATCATGGAGATGAGGCCACCACGCACGTAAAAGAAGTTAAGGGATTCATGGGACGGTTACAATACATCGCCCGCTTCATTAATCAATTGACTACTATGTGTGAACCGATTTTCGACCGATGAAGAAGACCGCAAGTATAGATTGGGACCGGAAGTGTCAAGAAGCCTTTGAGGAAATCAAGAGATACTTGGTCAATCCCCTATCCTTCGCCCCCACATTCGGAGAAACCGTTGCTATTGTACCTAACAAGAATCGATACATTGTTGGGGCTATGGCTGGCACAGAAGCCAAAGACTCTCGGGTGGAGAACGCCGTTTATTTCGTTAGTCGGAAGCTACAGGAGTGAACTAAATTATTCAGCCGTTGGAAAAACTTGCACCGGGCTAGTTTGGGTGGTTAACAAACTCAAGCATTACTTGTCAAGACATTCGATTCTACCGGTGTCAAAAATGGATCCGATTAAGTATTTGTTCGACAAACCTTCTCTCGTCCATGAGATTAGCCAAGTGGTCGGTATTCCCGGGGAATTCGATATCACCTACGTGCCGAGAAAAGCGCTTAAAGGGAGAGCCATGGCGGATCATTTAGCGTGAGTTTCCAAGCACGTAAGAACAGGGGCTTGAACCAGAATTTCCAGACGAGGGATTTTCAACCTTGATACGTAAGAGAGATGGCAACTATTCTTCGATGGGGCCGCAAACAAGAGAGGCAACGGAGTGGGAATCCTTTTGGTAGATCCCAAAGATGAGCACACCCCCATCGCCATCAAACCGAATTTTACAACCACCAACAATGCAAACCAATACGAGGCATGCATAGCCGGTTTAGAAGCGACCTTGGAGCGTAATGTAAAGGAGTTGGAGGTATATGGAGACTCACTTTAATTATCAATCGACGTCTAAGAAGTGGAAGACTGTTGACCCCTACCGCAGCAATACTGCATTCACATGGAAGAGCTAGTTAAGCAATTCAGTGGAGGTAACATTCCATTATCTACCTAGAGACGTAAATAGATTCGCCGACGCTTTAGCTACGCCGGGGCTTCTTTGGTCGAAATTCCTCACGGGATGTCTGTAAAACCATTCAGAGTTGGTCGGAGAGAGAACCCAGCTTACTGCTACGAAGCCTACTGCTGCGAGATTCAAGCTGACATCGAGGAGAATAAGGATCCGTGGTACGCACAAATCTATGAGTATCTCAAGAAGGGCGATGTGTCTTTTCTAGGAGACGTGAAAGCCAAAAGCTTGCAGGCATTGAAACGATCGCTCGGACAGCTTTGTTCTACTGGATGATATGTTGTACAAAAGACACTACGATGGTCTCCTGTTACTCTTTGTAGACGCGAAACGAGCAGAAATGATCATGGAAGAAGTACACGATGGCTTATGCGGTCCACACATGAATGCCAGAATGTTGAGACAAAAAATCACACGGTTAGGTTATTATTGGGTCACTATAGAAGCCGACTGCATCCAGTTTGTGCGGAAATGTCCCAAATGCCAAATGTGTTCCAATTTGAACCATGTGCCCCCTCACGAGTTGTATAGCATGGTAACCCCTTGGCCATTTGCGACATGGGGGATTGATGTGATTGGCAAAATTACACCGCCGGGAAGCAATGGGCATTGTTTTGTATTAGTGGCTGTGGATTACTTCACCAAGTGGATCGAGGCAAAGTCTTACAAGGTGTTGACTTCCAAAAAGGTGGCACAGTTCATTAAGGAGGACATCATGTGCAGATATGGAGTACCAAATGAGATCATCTCGGACAACGGGTCCCACTTCGGCGGAGATTGTGACAAATTACTGGCAGAGTTCAAGATTACCCGGCACAAGTCTTCCCCTTATAGGCCTCAGACCAATGGAGCAGTCGAAGCAGCTAACAAAACGATTGAGCGCATAATCGAAAAACTGACAATTCGAGGTAGGATCGGCCCGAGAAACTACCATTGGCACTTTGGGGATATAGAACTTCCGTTCGTACAGCTACAGGCGAAACTCCTTTTGCTCTGACATATGGGATGGAGGCAGTACTCCCGGTTGAGTTGGAAGTCCCGTCTTTGAGAATCTTATTAGAGAATCAAGTAGCAGAAGTTGAATGGCTCCGCAGCCGATATGATCAGTTGGCCACACTTGACGAGCGCAGACTCAAAGCCATGGAACACATCCGAGCCTATCAAAGACGGACAGCAAGGGCTTTCAACAAAAAAGTGCAGCCCTTAGACATTAAGGAAGGAGATTTGGTTTTGAAGCAGCAACTTCCCAATAAGTTCAATCCTCTTGGGAAGTGGGCCCCTACATGGACTAGCCCGTACGTGATCAAGAAGATATTTTCGGGCGGAGCAGTTAAAATGGCAGATTTAGATGGCAACGAATTCAAGGAGCCCACCAACCTCAGCAAGCTCAGACGCTACTACGATTAAAACTCTTCCTCCCCTCTAAAAATAAATAAATAAATAAATAAATAAATAAATAACGCAAAAAGAAGCCCGCTAGATCGAAAACCCGTAAAGGGCGGTCTAGCAACAAAAGAAAGGGTGCGTTCAAAAGCTCGCTAGATTGAAAACCCGTAAAGGGCGGTCTAGGCAAAAGTTAGAGCAAAACAAATAAAATAAAAATCGTCCCCCTTCCATCTTCCCGTTCTAAAAAAAAATAGTAGCTTGATGAAAATGAACTACGATGATCTGAGCCCCGTGGTTCTCATTGTAAAAGGGGAACGTAGGCAGCCTTAATCGGCACGGTCCAAAAATAAAAATCCAATCTGTTTTTATTAAAGCAATAACCTTTTTCATTCCCACAATCAATGCATGATTACACTTATTTGATGAGTCTAAGCTCGACTATACTAATGACTACATAACTTGCAAAAGAAACTAAAAAATTAAAAGACAAAATAAATAACTAATGTGTCTGCATATGACTGTGGGTGGACACTCGGACACATAGGTCTACTCCTTGGCACTAGGCCCCTCATCTCCGTCCTTCTTCTTCTTGGCAGCTCGTCGAGTCGGTTTCTTCTTACTCTCTCTCTTAAAGTAAGGCGAATACTTCTTCTTCAATGGGGGAACCTCCTCGATCGCCTTACCCTTCAATTTCCGCTCAATCTTCTTGGGAGGATGCTCCTCCACTGTGTCTAAGGAAATCCCCAAAGCTTCCCTATCTCTGAGAAAACGGCTCGAAGATATGTTAGGAATCAATCTCCGTCTCAAGTCATATAAGGTCTCCCTCATCGGTCCCAAGTTTTCTTCATACCATGTCAAATAAGCGTGTGACAAATGAGTGCTAAGGGTCCCATTGCGCAAGATAAACCCGTGGCATCCCATGAGAACTCCATAAGCTTACCATCAAAACTGAAACACCAACATCCATTGGAAGAACCTTGGCAGAATCATCAAACTCAGAAGTTCCCCAAGTTGGAGGACGGATCTGCTCCATGCCATACTGACGAAGTACCCGCTCTGCGTAGTAAAAAGTGGTGGTCTCAAAAGCTGGTACACGGATCAAACATTGTCCAAGCTGAAGGCTCCGGATAAAGGAGAGACCCCAATGCTGTACTCGCCAATGAATCCTGTCGGTATCCACTTCCGCCAAGTACATCTTCCACTCTCGCTGATAAGCCGAGCGGACCAACCTTCCTCCTGCAACCGTGAAACCAAGGCTTGACACTCGAAGGGGGAATCTCTAGAACAAAAAGTCGATCCTCAAGCCATGTGGTCAGTAATTTGGCACTGCCCCTGGTCATAAGTGGTGCACCCCTAGCTATCTGAGATATACCATGAAGCGTCTCGCCCAAGAGAACTGGAACGATACTCCTCCCCGAACGGGCCTGATCAACCATATCCAAGCATCCACTAGTAGCTACACCCACATAAGGAGAAAACAGAACCTTGGAAAACAAGCAGAGGGCCAAGCAATCCAAAGCAAAATCCGAGTCAAAGTCATCACCATGAGCGAATCTCCCCGACAAATCACAAATATCTATGTCTACACCCTCAACCAAGCCCCTAGCCACGGCCGTAGGGATGCGCAGAAATTTAGCCACCCTCGTCACCAACGGAACTCGATCCTGAGGAACTGCTATCGAACTGACATCATCTCCGCCGCACAAAGCAATAAAATCCTCATAGGTAGGTGTAATCTCATTGTAAGAAAAGTTGAAGACATGATTAGATTCGTCCCAAAAAGCAGCTGCAGCATGTAAGAGATTCCAATTAGGATGCATGGGCAAAAGGGACCAAATACACTTTACCCCAAAACGCTTGTCAAAGGTATGACGAACGGAGCGAGGTACCTTGGATACCCAAACAGCCAAATCACTCTCAAAATTGCTTTGTTTCTCCATCAAAACAGAAGGGTGGGAATTCATTGTGTTGTTGTCCACGGCAGGAAAGAAGCAGTGCAAAGAAAAGAAAGGGAAAAGAAAAATTGTGCTTTATAACCATCGGCTGACAAGGGTTTTATAGGTTTTGGTATTAAAGTCCGTACAGGAAAAGGACAGCGAAGGAATCCGTGCAGGAAAAGGAGACGTAGGGCCGATCGGCCCATTGCTCATAAACAAAACCGCCGCCTTTTCAGCATAGGGCCGATCGGACCTTTAATTTTGGGCCGATCGGACCTTTATATTTGGGCCGATCGAACCTTTGGTTTCCCCAAGTACAACACAGCTTCAACAGATTCCAAGGCTCCACCCTTTTTATTATTCTTTATCTTTTTTTTTTTTTTATTTTCGACTTTATTTTATTTTATTTTATTTTGTCCTCGTTTGTCCAATGCAGTGTACAAAAATAGATAATGTCCAAAAATAGAAAATGTACATAAATGGAAAAGACTAACTTTTATATATATTAAATCCATAAACTAGTACATAAATCAGTTGCATACATGAGTGAGTCAGCATAAAATATAGAGTCTGCATGCTCCTTTTTTCTAACAGGTACTACACAAAATGAAAAAATCCTAATGACCCCGACGGGAAGTCGAGGCACGACCTCGGGAAAATCCAGATGTCGAGCCACCATCACCATGAGAGCGCTGTCTCCACTGCGCCGGATCTACATCCACTGATCTCCGGGATTGGCAGGAGAGGGTCGACACCGCACTTCTCAGCAGGCGGGTCAGTACATTGGTTTGCCTCACGGCCCGTACATAAGACTCCCGGGTAACCTGTAAAAATCAAGCGCGAAGAGTTACATCACAGCTAAAATAATAAATGAATGAAGAGGAAAAGTAAGAGGCATACCCCGCCAGCACCGCCGGGAGGAAGCTGAGCACCCTCCACCTCATCGGCCTCTGTAGGTGCCAAGTCTACCCGCACCTCCCCGTCGGCCATATGCACAACGAAATGATCAGGAAATGGAGGCATATCCACTATCTCGGGAGGTGCGACACCCATCGGCTCGGGAATAGCCGGACCTCGCTCCCACACCAAGAAATTTCCGGAAGAAGCAGCGGCGGCCTCACTACCACCTCGCGGTGATCTCAAATAAAGCGCCACAAAATCCATGTAATCCATACCAAGCTGAAACTGATGAGCGGGGACTCCAAACAGATACTCATCCCTCCTAGGCAACCGGTTCGGATACCACATGTTCCTCGGAGGATGTTGGGGCGCGTAAAGCGGAGCCCACGCGCGTAGTCTTTGCCTCGACACCCGCTCGCCCAAATACATCTCCTCGGCAAGCGGCTGACCCGGCAATCTGCGGGAAGCGGCCACATCCGGAACGGCACCAGCAGTCTCAGAAGCCTCAGGGGTCCATGGATAAAGTAAAAGCTCGGGCCTACTAGGACCATCGAGAACAGCCCTCAAATCGGGCTCACGAACTGTCTTCGGATACCCCTCAATCCGATTCTCCTTCCTCCAGTACCGCAAGACGGGCACATCCCGAGTCTGGTCCCGTAAAGTGAACGGCGCAATGCCGAAAACCTCATAAACCCAGGCCTGCAAAAGACACGAAGGACTGATATTTAGACAAGTAACAAACAAAAAAGACAGTAAAAGTGATGAAAGTAGGCATACCTCCAGAACAAACTGAAAGGCATCAAAAGAAGAGGTGTTGGACCTCGAAACAGTATCAAGAGCCCGGTACAGCTCAGCCAAGCTGGCCCCTCCCCAAGAGATGTCCCGCACTAAACTCAAGTCGGACAAAGCACCCAACAAAGAAAATCTGCATACCGGGCCCGAGTTGGGAAAAAGGGCCACTGAAAGACCGTACCAAAGAAATCCTCGGACGAGCGCGTCCAGCCCATACTGTCCGACTCTGTACTGATCAATGGCGGCCATGACAAGCTTATACAACCTCCCCGCATCTACACCAAAATTTTTGATCGAGCCTACGCTAGCGCCGAACAACTGAATCTGACGAGCCTTATCAGAATGAAGGGTCTCATCAAAAGGTAATGCTACGTCCGTAAATCTCAAACCGGTAAGGACGGCGAAATCTGTGGGAGTGATCATGGCCTCACCCCAGCTCAGATGAAATGTGTGCGTCGTGTCCCACCAGAACTCCCGACACACCTTCACCACCGCCGTACACTTCCTAGTATGGCCCATCTGTGAAACCATGTCAAAGAAGGGGCCCAACCCCAAGCTCCATACCCTCTCGCGAGGACCACCTCACCGCCCAGAAGGCCGCCCACAACTCTCCAACCGCTCTAAGGGAGCTCCGTCCTTCATCTTCTTCCCTAAACAGTAAACACAAAGAAAGGTACGTGTCATTACTTGCATTTTAAAAAAATAATAAATATTTTGTACATGCATAAAATATTCTGTTGTTAAAATAAAAAATTCTTTACCTTAATCCCAACGCGGGAACGAAGACCGGTGGATCCATGATAAGTCAAGCCCGGATAGAAGTCGGACTGGT
This sequence comes from Adenophora triphylla var. japonica, assembly GCA_022495995.1. Classification (NCBI taxonomy): domain Eukaryota; kingdom Viridiplantae; phylum Streptophyta; class Magnoliopsida; order Asterales; family Campanulaceae; genus Adenophora; species Adenophora triphylla. The sequence goes on from JAFEMH010002917.1 coordinate 198,893, forward strand.
TGAACAAAATGAAATGCAATCTCGAGGGCCGATAATTGCGCGAAGCCCGTCGCCTCCGAGCCTCTACGCCCCCACCAACATCACTCCTATCGCTCTCCCCAGCGTTAGGATCCACCTCCTCTTCATCATCATCACCACTACCACCACCATGTCCACCATTTCCGCCATGGCCGCCACCATTGCCACCATGCCCGCCACCGTCACCGCCATGGCTGCCGTCGCCAAAACCGCCATATCCACCGCCAAAACCGCCACCATGGCTACCCTCTACACCACCACCCATACCACCATAACCGCCACCCATACCACCATAACCGCCCCTAAAACCGCCACCACGGCTGCCCCCATCGCCATGCCCACTAGCTCCAACTCCTCCGCCATGAAAACCACCCATACCTCCGGTATATGAGCCCAACGGTGAGTAATCCGGGCGATTAATCAAAAGTTCCAAGGCAGCGACATCTGGATCCATGGCAAGCTCGGCACAAAACAATGCAAGAACTCAAGAAATTTTCCGGCGAGGAGAAGCTTCAAAGAAATTCGCAAGGAAGAAGAAGACGTGAAAAGAGAAGAGAAGGTGGCGTCTTTAAGGCCGATCGACCGAATTTCTGGCCAATGGGAGTGAAGGGCCGATCGGCCCATTAGTTTGTGTTTCTTCAGGGCCATCGAACGGCCATGATTTCATCTCAGCGACGCGGATCCGCGTCAAACCGTCCTTGACCAATCAGAGCGAAGTGCCGATCGGCGCTTCCCCTCTCCGCCTGACGCGTGTCAGCCTCGGTCAGAGGGATTGACTGGTTATTTAATAACCCTCTCCCTTTTCAAAAACCGTCCCTTTTTTCAAAAAAAAAAAACCTCTCCCCTTTTCAAAAAAAACCTCCCCGTTTTCAAAACCCCCTTTTCCAAAAAAACCCCCATTTTCAAAAAAAAAAAAAAAAAACCCCATTTTTTAATCCCACATTTTTTCAAAAAATAAACCTCTTTTCAAAATAAATTCCTTTCTTTAACCCAAAACCTTTTTATTATTTCCAGAATTAAAATCATATTATTTCGGGGTGATTCCCGCAGAGGTCAAATTTTCACAAATCTTTGGGTGACTCCCCGGACAGTCAAATCTTTGGGTGACTCCCCGGACAGTCAAATCTTTGGGTGACTCCCCGTACAGTCAAATCTTTGGGTGACTCCCCGGACAGTCAAATCTTTGGGTGACTCCCGTCTGATCAAATCTTTGGGTGACTCCCCGTACAGTCAAATCTTTGGGTGACTCCCCGTACAGTCAAATCTTTGGGTGATTCCCCGAACAGTCAAATCTTTGGGTGACTCCCCGGACAGTCAAATCCTTTGGTGACTCCCGCGCGGTCACATATCCTTGACGCCACATGTCCGCCACTCTCGGGTATTAAACGCCCACTCTTTTGAACTACGACTTGGCTTGATTCCTTTTTGGGATACGTAGGTAGCCCGACGTGGGTTCAGCCGCTCGACCTACCTGGTCATCTTTTTTGCGACTCAGCTCGAGTCCAACCCTCGCATCCGCGAAATCATTCTCTCACCTCCTGAAATCCCTTTTTTCAGGACGGATCCTATTTTTTCTATCGTCGACCCCACTTGTCTTACAAGAAGCGTCGCCGAGGGGCTACTGTTAGTACCCGGTCCGAAAAAAGGCATTTTAAATGTTTGGCCCGGTTAATATTAAAGAAACCCTAAAAAATTCATTAAGTCGTCCGTACCCCGCCGTCAGTTGTTGGCGTGGAAGGTACGCCAAACCTTTGTGCCGATCGGCCCTTGTTCTGTTGGAAGTTCCGATCGACCCTCTTGATTTGTGCCGATCGACCCAGCCGCCTTTGTGCCGATCGACCTTTAAATCTATGCCGATCGACCCTTTATTTTAAGGCCGATCGACCCTTGTTCTGGCCCAAGCCCAGGTACCGAAGCACTATAAATAAGTGTGCCGGCTCCCCATATTCAACACACAATTTCTCCGGGAGAAACGAGAATACTCTTGTTTTACCCACAGTTCTTTTTACTCTCTTCGAATCGCCCTAGATTCGACCCCAAAGTCTTGCTACAATTGGTAAGACTCTCTTTAATATTTTGTTCTTTATTATTATTGTCTTTATTATTTATTGTTTGCATGCCTAGTATATTTTAATTACTTTATTTCTTGCTTATGTCATATATGCTAGATTTAGGGTTGTTTTAATACATTTAAATATGTGATAGCCGAGGATGATCTAAGGTTTCGCCCTAAGAAACCCAATGGATCTAGGAACTATTTCTTACCTTCCACCTTAGTTATAATTATCCCATAATCAACAATCCCCCAAGGATGAACATTGATTAGTGCACCTTCCGAGGGCCTAACTCAAAGGTTCTAGGGTGTGATCATCAATAAATTCTTTCTCCCCTCTCCTCCTTATGCATGATCCCGTTTCTTCTATCTATTCCTGTAAACACCGCACACAACCAACACCCCATATGCTAGAAAGACCGATCCGTCGGGCAATAGGAGTGATAGCGTTTCTTCTTCTGTTGTAACTTGACCCCCGAACCCAATTACATGTTTAGCCATTTTTCAAAGCTTTGGGCTATATCAAAGTGGTGTGGCGACTCTCAAAATTAAACTAATATTTTAATATGGTTTAAAGCGAGTGTCACTAAATGAATATCCCATTTCGGTCCGACTTTATATAATTATTTATTTCAAACCTCCGAATGCGCGTTGCATCGGGATGGGGTATTCACAGTGGCGACTCCCCGTACAGTCAAATCTTTGGGTGACTCCCCGGACAGTCAAATCTTTGGGTGACTCCCCGTACAGTCAAATCTTTGGGTGACTCCCCGTACAGTCAAATCTTTGGGTGACTCCCCGTACAGTCAAATCTTTGGGTGATTCCCCGGACAGTCAAATCTTTGGGTGACTCCCCGGACAGTCAAATCCTTTGGTGACTCCCGCGCGGTCACATATCCTTGACGCCACATGTCCGCCACTCTCGGGTATTAAACGCCCACTCTTTTGAACTACGACTTGGCTTGATTCCTTTTTGGGATACGTAGGTAGCCCGACGTGGGTTCAGCCGCTCGACCTACCTGGTCATCTTTTTTGCGACTCAGCTCGAGTCCAACCCTCGCATCCGCGAAATCATTCTCTCACCTCCTGAAATCCCTTTTTTCAGGACGGATCCTATTTTTTCTATCGTCGACCCCACTTGTCTTACAAGAAGCGTCGCCGAGGGGCTACTGTTAGTACCCGGTCCGAAAAAAGGCATTTTAAATGTTTGGCCCGGTTAATATTAAAGAAACCCTAAAAAATTCATTAAGTCATCCGTACCCCGCCGTCAGTTGTTGGCGTGGAAGGTACGCCAAACCTTTGTGCCGATCGGCCCTTGTTCTGTTGGAAGGTCCGATCGACCCTCTTGATTTGTGCCGATCGACCCAGCCGCCTTTGTGCCGATCGACCTTTAAATCTATGCCGATCGACCCTTTATTTTAAGGCCGATCGACCCTTGTTCTGGCCCAAGCCCAGGTACCGAAGCACTATAAATAAGTGTGCCGGCTCCCCATATTCAACACACAATTTCTCCGGGAGAAACGAGAATACTCTTGTTTTACCCACAGTTCTTTTTACTCTCTTCGAATCGCCCTAGATTCGACCCCAAAGTCTTGCTACAATTGGTAAGACTCTCTTTAATATTTTGTTCTTTATTATTATTGTCTTTATTATTTATTGTTTGCATGCCTAGTATATTTTAATTACTTTATTTCTTGCTTATGTCATATATGCTAGATTTAGGGTTGTTTTAATACATTTAAATATGTGATAGCCGAGGATGATCTAAGGTTTCGCCCTAAGAAACCCAATGGATCTAGGAACTATTTCTTACCTTCCACCTTAGTTATAATTATCCCATAATCAACAATCCCCCAAGGATGAACATTGATTAGTGCACCTTCCGAGGGCCTAACTCAAAGGTTCTAGGGTGTGATCATCAATAAATTCTTTCTCCCCCCTCCTCCTTATGCATGATCCCGTTTCTTCTATCTATTCCTGTAAACACCGCACACAACCAACACCCCATATGCTAGAAAGACCGATCCGTCGGGCAATAGGAGTGATAGCGTTTCTTCTTCTGTTGTAACTTGACCCCCGAACCCAATTACATGTTTAGCCTTTTTTCAAAGCTTTGGGCTATATCAAAGTGGCGTAGCGACTCTCAAAATTAAACTAATATTTTAATATGGTTTAAAGAGAGTGTCACTAAATGAATATCCCATTTCGGTCCGACTTTATATAATTATTTATTTCAAACCTCCGAATGCGCGTTGCATCGGGACGGGGTATTCACAATTCCCTAGATCTCTCAGCATACCCTACAAAATAGCTACTAACGGTTTTAGGGTCCAGTTTGCCCTAGAGGTGGCCGGTTTGTTAAACCGCCGGTTTGTCGGTTTTCAACCGGCGGTTTTCAACCTTGAAAAGTCCAACCGGAACCGAACCGCCTAACCGGCTAAACCGGTTACGGTTTAGGCGGTTCACGGTTTTAACGGTTATCCGGTTAACCTCCGGTTTGACGGTTTGGATCTGCTCGGCTGAGTCTTTGGTGTTGCTCGGTCGAGCATACCCTTTTTTTAATATCTAGTGTTCTGTTCGGCCGAGTAACTCATATGACTCGGCCGAGCATGAGGCATGACCGGTTAAATACACTGGAAAATGACCCCCTCGGCCGAGCAACTCATATGACTCGGCCGAGCATGACCATTAAATGGTAAATACTTACTGGAAAAAATGTCTTGCTCGGCCGAGCAACCCTCTTGACTCGGCCGAGCATAAAACTGGCGGTTCAAAATCGACGGTTCACGGTTTTTGAAAATATAAACCGAAACCGAACCTTGTAAATATCGGTTACGGTTAAACCGGTTACAGTTAAACCGGTTGACCGGTTTTGACCGGTTTTGACCGGTTTAAAACCGGTCGATTTGCGGTTCCGGTTAACCAAATGGACACGTCTAGTTTGCCCTCATTAGGCTTATAAGGCCTAGCTTCTGCTGGACAACCCCATACATGAAAATGATTTAGGGACGGTTTCTTATTCGTTCATAATTCATAAGGAGTTTTATCGGTAGCTTTTGAAGGTGCTCTATTGAGAATGTAAGCTGCGATTTTTAATGCATCGCCCCATAATGAGTGAGGTAAAGAAGTACAAGAGACCATACTTCTTATCATATCCTTAAGGGTTCTATTACGTCTCTCATCTACACCATTCATGCTAGGTTTGCCCGGCATGATGTAGTGAGGGACTATCCCACACTCTTCTAAATAGCGAGCAAAAGGACCTGGACGTTGTTCACCTGAACCGTCATTCCGACCGTAGTATTCACCACCATGATCGGATCTAACATTCTTAATAGTCTTTCCAAGTTGGATTTCAACTTCAGCTTTGAAAGACTTGAAAACTTCCAATGATTGAGACTTTTCATGAAGTAAATAAATATATCTATAACGAGAGAAATCGTCAATGAACGTGATGAAATATTGTTGACCATTCCATGAAGGGATAGTGAATGGTCCACAAATATCCATATGAATTAGTTCTAAGACATTTGATGCTCTCAATGATTCAAATTTTCCTTTGGAGTTTGTAAATTTTCCTTTTAGGCATTCAATACAAAAGTTTCTATCTGAAGTATCAAGTTTGTTTAAGATTCCCTCCGACACAAGCTTGTCAATTCTCCTTTTGGAGATATGACCAAAACGCCTATGCCATAAGGTATACGAATTTTCACTTGAAAACTTTCATTTTGTGCCTCTAGTTTTGGTTTCATTATTATGGGACTCATTTATTGTCTTGACTATGTCAAGTAAATAAAGATTATCGATATATGACAAAGTACTAGTACCGACAAGCTTGGAATTAAAATAAAGATCACATTTATTATTACCAAAAGAACAAGAGTAACCTTCCTTATCCAAAACTGTGATAGATATTAAATTTCGTCTAAAGAACGGTACAATGAATGTATTATTTAATACAAAATAATAGCCAGTACTTAACATTATTTTAAAAGTCCCTATGCCTATAACTTCAACCGGATTTCCAGCACCCATATAGATGTATCTCTCATCTTCACTAGGGATTCGCTAGTTCAGGCAACCCTGTATACATGAACTAATGTGAGTTGTTGCACCAGAATCCAACCACCATGTATATGAAGGAATTGAAACCAAATTTGTCTCAGTACAAACAAGACCAAATGACATACCTTTCTTAATTCACCATTCGCGATTCTTAGGGCAGTCGTTCTTCATGTGAGTAAGGTCCTTGCAAAAGAAGCACTTCTTAACTTTATGATCATTTGATGATCCCTTATGCTTCTTATTTGCAACCGCAACTGCAATTTCTTTACCTCTTCTCTTAGTCCCACGAGAAGACGTAGATGCTAAGTGAGCACTTTCTGGTTTGATTTGTTTCATCCTATCCTCCTCTTGTGTCACATGTGAAATAAGTTCATTTATATTCCACTTGTCCTTTTGATAATTATAGGTCACTTCAAAGTGATCAAATTGAGGAGGAAGAGAGATCAAAACTAAGTGTACGAGTAAATCTTTCGAAATCTCTAACTTAAGTGCCCTTAGTTTTGTCGATAGATGAAACATCTCAAGTATGTACTCCCTTATGTTTCTGTTACCCTTGTACCTCATGGAAGCAAGTTTCCTTAAGGAAGCACTTGTTTCCGATTTCTCGCTTTTAGCAAAGCGTTCTTCAAAAATGTTTCCGGGACTGCATTCTTCATGATCATTAGACTCACGCGGTTGGAACGGTTCCACTTCTCAACACTCAAGCGATCTTCCTGGGTGCTTTTATTAGTGAGAGGAGCGGGACTTGGTTCCCTTAATTCGAGATCAATGTCCATACATCCCAAGATCATAGTTATTTTGTTTTTCCAAGTTTTAAAATTAGTCTCATTAAGCATCAGAACATTGTTCATTGCAGCAGTCAAAGATGAAGCATTTACTAAATTTGTTGGGTAAGAACGAAGAATACAAAACATGTATTATAAACTACATAATGAATAAAGTGATTAACTATATCAATGAATTCCATCAAAAAGATAATTAATGAACATACCAAAAGTGTCGAGTTGGGCCAAACGAGTAAAGCCCAATCACGGACAGCCTGGACTCTCACATTCTCAATAAGGCTGGCCCAATCAAAACAGGGCCCAAAGCCCATCTCAAGGATCAGTCGACTAAGCCCATGGTCCGGCTCACCAGGCCCCGACTTAACTTAGTCCGACCTCAGAATCCATATTATAACTCGGGTACGAACCATGCTCTACCCGACAGTCAGGTCGACCATTCCTCGAATGGTGACCTCGACCTAAATTAACAAGTGACGACTTGATACTTGAAGGCGTATTTGGTTGAACAATTCTCATAACCACATCCCTACAAATCAGGGACCGTTATAGACACGTTCCCATTACCAATAACCGCCGCTACAATCACGGAGCACATGTCGCCTCCCCAAAAATACATCACTCTTGTCTATAAATACTTCATCACTACCAAACGGTGAAAGGTAACTGCCATTTTGTTATCTGAATTCCATATTCAATACATTTTGAGCTTTATACAACTGTGATCTTATTCTCACGCCCGAGTGTCTTCGCCGGAGACACATCCGGCTAGTCGTGGGTTCTGATTTCAGGTCAAGGAGCCAGGTGAATGTGGGAAACAGGGCAGGCCCCTCCACCAACCCCATGAGCAAGAAGGAGATGATGTTGGAGCGAGCTCAGATTCTGGCCGACTTGATAGCCATGGAGGAGGCAGTAACAGCCGACGTGCGCTCCGAAAGAGTGGCACGTACTGTGTCTCTAATGGACAAATGCATCAGGAGTGCTAGGCCAAATGAAGGTGTGGGACAAAATGGTGATGACAGATAGTTCGTCGAGCTCCCACTATTGTTCATGTGCCCAAGAACGATTTAAGGGCTAGCCTCAACGTAAACAGGGAGCAGGAGGCTCAATCTCGATTTGAGGACTCACTAATGTGCCAATAGAAATGCAGTGTTTCACCGGCTAGGACGCAGAGGTCAGATCTCATAGAGACAGGAATGGGCGCAGTCGCCCGTAGGAGGGGAAAGGCGCAGTCGCCACATGGAGATAACAGCGCAGTCGCCATCTTGCCGAGAGGCGCAGTCGCCTCAAAGAAGTAATGTGCATAGATCTCCGCAAGATCGTAGAGGACCAATTCCCACGGGGACGGAAGGAGTAGGCAGGTGACTCCCCTAGAAGTGAAGGCCGAAGTCAAATGTCGCGCCTCCAGAGATGAAAGACCCGATGCTAGGGAATGGCTATTGATGAAAAAGAAGTTCGAACAATGGGAGGAGGAGAAGAAAAAGGAGACTGGAAAGGTCGAACGAATTGACTTTGCTCTTCGACCTTTATCCAAAGAAATCAGAGATAGTCGACCTCCTCCTACTTTCAGGTTGCCACTTCTGGAGAAGTATTCGGGGTCGACCAATGCAAGGAGTCATATAGCACATCTGGAGGCCACCATGTGTTTTGTCGCCAATGAGGACGAAATTATGTGCAAAGCCCTCCTAAGCACACTCACTGGGGCAAATTCTTAACTTGGTTCAACGGTCCGGCCGCGGTAGCATCAATACTTGGACATGCTTCAGACGAAGTTCTTGGATCGCTTCTCGGCTGCAGAGCTCGGAAGATGATCTGTCACCGATCTGAATAACTTGGTGCAGGCGAAGAATGAAAGCTCCATGAGCTACTTCACCAAGTTTAAGGAAATGGTTGATAAGATAGAGGAAGACCTCACTGATAGGGAAGTCATTAATTGCTTCCGAAACGGTATTTCCTCGGCGGACATGGATTATGAACTCACAGTTCGTACAGTAACAACTCGACAGGAGTTGTTTGAGAAGGTGTATAATGTTGCTCTTGCTGAGGAAATGAAAGAGAAAAAGAATGGTAAAAGCCCCAAGGTGGAGGTCGCTGATGATAAAAAGGACTCCAACAAGAACGGAGGAAATAATAAAAATGGAAAGAACAGGACTAGGGCAACAGAGAAAGTGCCCGAGGCTTTCACCCCCTTACGGTGAGTCGAATGTAAATTATGAATGCCGTCGAGCCGCTCCTCCGGCCCCAATGAATCCAGCAACAAGTTTAGGAGGGACAACGGCAAATACCGTGACTACCACAAAGACACCGGTCATCTCACGCAGGATTGTTCGGGTTTGAAGCGCATTATACAAAGACTGGTCGACCAGGGGAGGCTCGACGCTTATGTGAAAAGGCCTCAACCCGGTGGAGGCGAACAGCCCGCAGGTGGACAGCAAGGGCCGAGGCAGCCTAGATTGAACACAGGGGTCATTACGTAGCAAGCAAGCAACACGCCATCAAGCACAAAATCTTCCAACTCAATAAAGCTCCCCATGTGCCTCCAAGAAGAGAAGTCGAGATGAAGCAATCGCCTTCTTCCCCCATGAATTGGCTACTAACATGGCAACTAGAGAGAAAGTTCTCGTCATCCCGTGTCTCATAGACGGATGTACGACGAGCGTACTCTTAGTCGACACGGGGGCTCGCAAGGATATTTTGTTCTACAAAACTTTTAAGGAAATGGGTCTTAATGATGAGCAGTTGGAGAGATATGATGGTAGGTTGGAGGGCTTCACCAATCATCGAGTTGATGCAAAAGGCAAGATAAAGCTCGATGTCGACCTAGGCCAACACCCCCTCAGGATCGTATCAAAGGTACAATTTATAGTAATTGATGTAAATAGTGACTATGCCGCTATACTTGGTATCCCAGGTCAGGTCGCTCTTGGAATGGTGGCATCAATCCCTCATCAGCGAGTCAAGTTCCCTACACCCGCTGGAGTAGGGTGTGTACAAGGCACAGCTCGAGCCTACCTTGATCATGTTCTCAGAGAAAGAAAGAAAAGGGAATTGGAAATCGAGACTGCAGATGGTTATTTAAAGTTGTCTCAATCGGCCACCAAAACTACCAGATCGTCAACAATCACCGACGTGGAAGAGTCGACCTATCGCTCAAATGACGAAGTCATGCTCGAGTCGACACGTCACTCTAACACCACCGAGGTCGATTCGTATGTAGTTATGGTCGACCAAGTCATCATAGGCAACCTATGCCTCCAGCCTCGACAATAACTCTGGGGCCACCACCACCACCACGAGGTTGCGTAAAAGTTAGATGATATGATAGCGTAAGAAGCTCCCCACCTGAGGGCCGAGGAGAGACAAAGGGTCAAGGAGATAATCATTGAGACTCTACAATTCAGGGATGGCCCAGAGCTAGAGGTCATGGATGAGTTAGAGTCATGATCACCAACTTTTCCTACCCCGACCAAAAAATTCAGATTGGGAAGCAAACTATCGGTTGAGGAGCGAGCGTAAATCATCGAGCTACTCAAGGAAAGTAATGATGTCTTCTCATGGAGGGTAGAAGACATGAGGGGAATCAAGGAAGAGGTCGCCGTTCACGTACTTGAAGTCAACCCGACCGTAAAGCCTAGACTCCCAAAAGTTGAGAAGTTTTGCTCGTGACAAGGAAGAGGCTATCAAAGCTGAGGTACAAAAACTTTTGAGTGCAGGGATAATCAAAGAGGCCACTCATACAACGTGGTTGGCCAACGTGGTCATGGTGAAGAAATCGAATGGCAAATGGCGGATGTGTGTCGACTTCACTACTCTCAATCTAGCTTGCCCAAAGGACAGTTATCCCCTTCCTAGAATCGACAAGCTAGTCGATTCCATCAGCCGGCCACTCAACCCTCGCCTTCCTCGACGCTTATTCAGGGTACCACCAGATTAAGATGCATGAGGACGACATAATCAAGACGGCATTTCAAGCGGCTGGAGGCATCTACTGCTACAACATGATGCCATTCGGATTGAAGAATGCAGGGGCAACCTATCAAAGGATGGTGAACAGAGTCTTTGCTTCTCAAATTGGCCGAAACATGGAGGCCTACGTTGACGATATGGTCATCAAAACAAAGACTGGACGTCACGTGGTCGACCTAAAGGAAACGTTCGCCAATTTGAGAGCAAACGACATGAAGCTCAACCCCAGCAAGTGTGTATTCGGTGTAGCTGCTGGAAAGTTCCTTGGATTTATGGTATCTCAAAGGGGCATAGAGGCTAATCCGGAGAAAATCAAGGCCCTGGTCGACATGAAAGCCCCCACCAGTATCAAAGAAATGCAGCGACTTAACGGTAGAGTAGCAGCTCTTGGTCGCTTCATATCTAAGTCGGCAGAGAGATCTCTCCCCTTCTTCAAAGCTCTGAGGGGGACGAAAAGCTTTGAATGGACGACCGAATGTCATTCGTCGTTTCAACAATTGAAGGATTACCTCGCTACTCCACCTCTGCTAAGTAGCCCGACCACTGGAGAGGCCTTGTTTGTATATCATTCTGTGGGAGACAAGTCGGTTGCAGCAGTGTTGATTAGAGAGGATGAAGGGCTTTAAAAACCAGTATACTACATCAGCAAGGCCTTATCAGATGTGGAGAGCAGATACTACAATGCTGAGAAGGTCGCTTATGCCCTAGTCGTGGCTTCAAGGAAGCTGCGAGCTTATTTTCTGGCTCATCCAATTGTGGTTCTTACAAATGCTCCCCTAAGAAAAATTCTTCACAAACCGGAGAGTTCAGGTCGACTTCTCAATTGGTCAATTGCCCTTACTGAATTTGACATTGAGTATCGACCTCAAAAGGCGTTGAAGGCTCAAGCTCTAGCTGACTTCTTGGTCGAGCTTACGTTCACCAAGGAAGACGACGAGCAGCGAGCTCCAAAAGAGAAGGCTAAAGGGAAGGAGTTAGAGTCCCAGGTAGCCATCAGTCTACCTGACGATTGTTGGAAGGTCTATTCAGACGGATCAGCAACTAAGAATAGCAGTGGAGCGGGATAGTGCTAATTGAACCGTAATCCGGGACAAGATACGAGGAGTCATTAAGGTTCAAATTCGATGCTTCCAACAACCAGCCGAATATGAAGCTTTGATAGCAGCTATAGAATACGCCAAGTGTTTTGGAGCGACTAAGATCATGGCCTACTGTGATTCACAGCTGATAGTCAACCAGGTCAGAGGCGAGTACGAGGTACTTAGTGCCACACTGATCAAATACTGCGACTCCGGTGAAGGAACTGATAAAAGATTTGGAATTCTGGGAGATTCAAAGAATTGGACGAGAAGACAATGAGCTAGCTGACCTCCTCTCGAAGTTAGCCACTTCGGATGAACCACATGATGAACCTATCTCCTTCCTCGAAAGTCCAGCCTATGAAAGAGTAAAAATTCAATGCATAGATGATCCCTCAAGAAATTGGACTCGGAGAAGTGTTGGATCGAGGAAATGAAGGCATACATAGAAAGTGGAGAGCCGCTGCATGACGAGAAGAAGGCTCGAGCTATCAAAAAGAAAGCTCCAAGGTATGTCATTCAAGGAGGCGACCTGCTCGTAAGATCTTATACTCGACCATTACTAAAGTGCATCCACCCTCAACAGGTCGCCCTATTGATACACGAAGTACATAGTGGAATTTGTGGTGGACACCGGGGCCGTGGACTCTTGGTGACAAGTTAATCACTTTGGGGTACTATCGTCACACACATGAGAGCCGACACTCACAACTTTGTTCAAGAATGTGATCAATGCCAAAGGTTTGCCAACCTTCCCCATGTGCCTACAACAGAGCGGACTCCGTGATCGCAGCCTTGGCCATTTGACATGTGGGGCGTCGACCCGATTGGACCCTTCCCTCCCGCCCAAGGAAACCGCAAGTATGTGATCGTCGCCATAGATTACTTCACTAAATGGGTTGAGGCCAAACCATTAGCTCGCATCACGAGGAAAATGCTATCAACTTTATTCATGACTTCATTTGGTGTCGGTTTGGTTTTCCTCGAGCTATAGTGTCCGACAATGGTTTACAGCTCTCCTGCACCTTCGGCGTAGATGAAGCGAGTTGGAATCAAACATTGGAAATCTTCTGTTGCCTATCCTCAAGGAAATGGCCAAGCTGAGGCAGCAAATAAACTTGTTCTATCTTCGCTCAAGACAGGACTCGTAGGTCGACGTAACAATTGGTTGGACGAACTCCCCTTGCTCTTCGGGCGCCCGTACAACCACTCTGGGCCTACTGGGAAACCCCTTTTGCTCTCACATATGGATCAGAAGCCATGGCACCTACTGAGCTCAGATTTCCTACTGCCAGAGTGACTTTTTTCAATCAAGAGCAGAATGACACCAACAGATTGATCGACTTGGACCTGATCGACGAGAAGCGAGAAACAGCCTACCTCCGAATGGTCAACTACAAGCAGCGAACTAAAAGTTATCATGACAAGAAGGTCAAGGCAAGGTCTTTCCAAGTTGGAGATTATGTGTTGAGAAAGATTGAGGCAACGGGTAGAAGGACCCAGCAGAACAAGCTATCTCCTAACTGGGAAGGTCCATATGTAGTCACTCGAGTCGTCAAGGAAGGAACCTACATGATAGCTCATCCCGGAGGTGACGAGTTGAAACATCCTTGGCATGCTACTCACCTCATCAAATACTACTTCTAGCTTTCAGTTTCAAAGTTCAAGCTCATGTTAGTTCTAGTTTCAAGTTGATGTAAACATGTTCCCTACTTCAATAAAAAGTGCAGTTTATTCGATCAAACATAGTGTTACACCAATCCTAGCAAGCTCGATTCTTAATCAGCTTGGTTCATTTAACAAGTCCGACTCTTAGTCGACTTCGTTCTAACAAACTCGACTCTTAGTCAGTTTGTTCTAATTAGCTCGATTCTTAATCAGCTTTGTCCAGGCTAACGTGTCCGACTCTCGGTCGACTTCGTTCTAACAAACCCGACTCTTAGTCAGCTTGTTCTAATTAGCTCGATTCTTAATCGCCTTTGTTCAATTAACAAGTCCGACTCTTAGTCGACTTCGTTCTAACAAACTCGACTCTTAGTCGGTTTGTTCTAATTAGCTAGACCCTAGGTCAGCCTTCAATAGTGTGAGCAGTGTTCGACTCATAGTCAATCTCATTCACAAAAAGTTAAGCAAGTCCGAGGTCGACTAAATAAATAAAGATCAAGTCACCTCTAGGCTCTAGTTTACTCATTCATCCTATCTATCTCTAGCTCGATGTTTATTTTAAAAGCATACAACATGCGTAAATAAGGTCACTTATGATAGAGATAAGTCTCCCAAAGCGGGCTAAGACTTAGACAAAATAAATTTACAAAAGTATCTTGCCTCCCAAAAATAGGGCCAAGGCATTCAAATATTCAAGGAATCAAAAGAGCAAAAATGTTAGTTGGGACTTGTTCATTACAATTCGCCTAAGAAATTCAAGAGTTTTGGTTGACGTCGTGGTCGCTTCGGTAGCAGCCTTGTCCTTCCACCTCTCCTTGTTGCTTTGGGGACCTATGGGTTTACCCGACTCGAATAAACCTCGCTCATTATCTTCATCCATGGTGGCAAAGCATCCTCAAGTTCTTGTAGAACAACATCAAAATTCATGTCGGCCACAGGGGAGCTTCCCACTTCTCACAAATGTCCTCTTCATCCTCTTGGGCAATGAAGGCCAAGTCATTTTCAAGATAGGGGACAAGCGAGTGACCCCTCGCGAGCTTCCATGTCGAATCGGGACTCGAAAACCAACGAGCTAATTGCTCGATGGTAACCGTAGCCGTGGGATCCACCAAAGTGCTCGACGAGCCATGTGCCTCTTGCCGACCTCAAGAAAATCTTGTGCTTTGGCCACAATGGCATTATAGAACTCGTCTCCCTCCTTGAACTTATCCACAAAGATCGTGGGCCAGCCTTCTCCGTAGCCTCCTTCCATTTAGCTCGAGCCGAGTTGTGCTCCTCGTTAAGCTCTTTCAAAAAGAATCTTTATCTCGCGAGAAGTTTGGAGACAGTGGTAAGCTCGACCTTCGTCTTCTCATGAGCAAGGCGCTCGCATCCCTTTCCGAGGTCACTTCCTTGAGTTTGGATTCTCGTAGCTTCAAGGTCGGACAAGGCTTTTGTCTTTACCATCTCATTGGCTTCATACGAATTGTCTAGATCGTTGTACTTCTCCTTCATATCCGCAAGATCTTTAGCCTTTTTGGAATAATCTTTGAGGGCCTCGCCTCTCCCTCTCAATGGAGGCCCTCCAGAGCTCTTAACACTCGCTCGACCATGGTGAGATTCTATATTCCAGAGAAATCAAGGAAGTGTTAGCATGTAATTTCAGTTGATCGAGTAAGAGAAAAAGCGACTAGAAAGAAAGAGAAAGTGGGAAGTTACCTCGCAATGAGCCATCCCAGATCGAGCTGAGAATTCTTCAGGCGTTATGCCCTTATCAGCAAAATGAGCCAGCAGACCCACATCCACAGCTCTTCTCACAATCACCTGACCCAAGTTCATGTCTGGGTAGCGGCGACTCAGGCAATTGAGTCCTTCGAGAGGAGGGACGTCACTCAACCTCCTCATCATTTCATCCAGAGACTCTTTACTTGGGGGAGAGGAAGTTGGTGGAGGCAATTGGCTCGAGGACACAGATTTACCCTTCTCGGATTGAGACCTCTTCCGCGAGCTCAAAGGACGATCATCATCATCATCTTCCATGGCATCATCATCAATATTGACGATATTTTGAGGACTAACCACACTTACCCCAGCACCCGAGGTTACAGCATTGGCATCAGAGATTGGGTCAGAACTCAAGCTGGGTCTAACTGACCTGTTGGACTCATCACCTCCTTCATTAACATTGGCAGAGGGGGTCCCACTCAGCGAGGGATTTTCCAACTCAGTCTCTTCCATGGGGATCATCCCAGCCAGGTCCTTGGGCAGCAAATTGTTCCTCGCAGCAGCCTCCCTCTCTCTACTCGCTCTAGCATTGGCTGCCCCATGGGCTTTCTTAGCTTTCTTCTTATCTGACACCCCTACTATTCGAACCATTGCTGCTTCTTGTTCAGGAGTCAAAACTGTATGACATCAAAGTAATCAAGTATTAGCTCGGCAAGTCAAAGCAGTTTTATGTACGAGCTAAACTGTTCTATAACGAAGTAATTGATACGATGCAAAGCAGTTCTATGTATGAATTAACTAATTCTACATACGAGCAGGCAATTTGATAAGTACAGAGTGGCAATTCGAGATAGTTCTATGTACGAGCTAACTAGTTCTACGTACAAGCAGGCGACGGACGAGCTAAGAGTTGTGTATGCAGCTCAAAATATTTCTGTGCGCCTATAAAGAGCTACTTATGCAAGTTAACAGTGGACGAGCTAATGAAGGGAAACGAGTAAACCCTTACCACCAATGTGTTCTCCATTTTCCTTGCAATAATTGTCTGTCTTCTGGCAAAATTGGCAATTCTCCTCAAATCTACCCAAAGAGTGAGTAACCCAATCAGGGTACATCTGGCCTCTCAACACAGGAACAAGGGGCTCCACTACTCCATCTCCAGGCATTATCCCAGCTTGGATATAGTTGTATTTGGTTGTCCCTAAGGATTCCCAGCTGATAGGCCCATCCTTGACCAACGCACACAGCTTTTTGTACAAAGTTTGGTACCAAGGAGGCTCCCAGTAATTGTCCTCACTGATAACATCAGATTCATCATTAGGCAACGGAAATTCCCATCCCAGCTTGCTCTCAACCAAAACTACATGCGAGTTCCAGCAATTGTGTTTATTGGGAAGGTTGGCAAACAACTTGGGAGAGTTGGGCTTGGAGGGAGTACTAATTCCCCAATCATGCTTATCAAGCTTAGCACCAAAAAATTCTTTAAAAACCTTCATACAAGGCTCATGGCCCAAAAACCTACACACCATTGCAAAACATACCAGTACTCTACAGGTGTTGGCCCCAAGCTGAAGGGGGAGGGCATCCATACACTCGAGGAACTCATTGATAAAGGGATCCAACGGCAACCTCAACCCAGCCTCGAACTGCCCATAAAAGAAAGCGACCTTAGTAGCATCTCTAGTGAAGGTAGCACGGTATTTGGCCATAAATTCTTTCTGACTAAGGATGGTCACCCTAAAGTCTGCCCTATCTACCCCACAGAAGTTGTAGATCACATCATAACGGGATTCCATATTTTTCCTCCCACGGGTAGGTCTTTGGGGCACATAGCCCCTCTCGTTCTTGCCAGGCACCACATCAGACCCAAATGCATTTACTATCCTGGGGCCTGAAGAAGTTGAAGCTGTAGCTCCACCTTGGGTCGTCATATCTGTACAAACAAAAGAGGAAACAGGGAGTCGGGCCCTATGATCATGTTCAGTCGACCTACCTAAGGACGACCTAGACTCCCCTGGAAAGCCTATCCTATTCCTAAGGAAGGAGGGTTTGAGGACATCCCTAACGTAGAACAAAGTAATATGGTCGAGCAGTTCATGGAATAGATGGAAGGTGACGATATTTGAATCATCAACTACCAGGTTTTCAACGTCCCCTACAATGGGCAAACCTATCTCACTAAAATTTAATTCCCACTTGGTTAAAATGGAGGCACATTCATCCAAAGACAGTTCTCTCCACTCACCGTTCATATTCTTGTAAACCCTACGGTTAATAGTGCAGTACCCATACCAAGCTCCTGGCTCGCTACTAAAGGTTCTAGCCATGACGGAAATCAAAGATAGAACAGAAATTAAAGCCCTAAAGAAAGAAGGGGAAAGAAATACCTTTGCAAAGGTCGGAGTAGGAAGCTGGTACTAAAGACGGAAGCCCAATTTAACTCAAATGCTTCTTCGCTATTTTCGCCGGAAGATTCTCAGAGCTTGAAAACGGTAAAAGTTCTAAACAGAGAAGGAATGTGCAATTTATATTTTCCAAGATTGGAAAGGAAAAAAGAAAATTCAAAAAATAATTTCCATATTAATGGCGGAAACGGTTTCCGAGAAGGAGTTCCAAGCGTCAGAATTGCAATCATTACTAAAACCGGCGCTCCTTCATCTCCTACCGTTCATCGCCAACGACCGGGATTGTGCCACGTCATCATTGTCGACCTACTTCAAAAACTTGCAGCGACCTGCGAGTAAAACCATTCTTATCAAACATTTTCTTAACTTCCAAGTCGACGAAGTCAACTCGAAAGTTGGGGGCCACTGAACATACCAAAAGTGTCGAGTTGGGCCAAACGAGTAAAGCCCAATCACGGACAGCCTGGACTCTCACATTCTCAATAAGGCTGGCCCAATCAAAACAGGGCCCAAAGCCCATCTCAAGGATCAGTCGACTAAGCCCATGGTCCGGCTCACCAGGCCCCGACTTAACTTAGTCCGACCTCAAAATCCATATTATAACTCGGGTACGAACCATGCTCTACCCGACAGTCAGGTCGACCATTCCTCGAATGGCGACCTCGACCTAAATTAACAAGTGACGACTTGATACTTGAAGGCGTATTTGGTTGAACAATTCTCATAACCACATCCCTACAAATCAGGGACCGTTATAGACACGTTCCCATTACCAATAACCGCCGCTACAATCACGGAGCACATGTCGCCTCCCCAAAAATACATCACTCTTGTCTATAAATACTTCATCACTACCAAACGGTGAAAGGTAACTGCCATTTTGTTATCTGAATTCCATATTCAATACATTTTGAGCTTTATACAACTGTGATCTTATTCTCACGCCCGAGTGTCTTCGCCGGAGACACATCCGGCTAGTCGTTGTAACGATGTGCCATTAAAACGGAGTCGCCACGCCATTTTTATTTTAAGGGCCAAAACTTTGAAAAAAGCCCGAGATCAGAGATTTAGGTTCGGAGGTCATGTTACGCGTCGGGAAGGACGTTAGTGTGCACCCGACGCGCCTCGCAAAACGAGTCTTCCAAACATTTGAAATCCTTTTGTTGTGTGTGTGTGTGTGTGTGTGTGTGTTTTGACCAAAATAATTTGAAACTGGGAAAAGTGAAAATTGGGATCTCTTTTTAAGACTTTAAAATGATCCCATGATTTTTTGGAGAATTTTTGGATTGAGTCTTGGCACTCAAAAGATTTTTGGATTTGAAAAACAATTCTGCCAGAATGAAAGAAGGCAGTTGACCCTTGACTTTGAAATGGACTTAAAGGCTTCAAAAACTCAGAATCTGGGGAAATTCCGAGAATGAAAGTTTCTTAAAACACCCTAAATAGGGTTTATGCAAATAAACTTTCCATTTTGGAAGTAATTTGAGGGGTCAAAACCTTCTGGAAATCTCAGATGTGAAATCTGGATTTCCAGAAGCTGATGAACTGGCCTCTAAAAGAAAAATTGAAAAAAGGAGTTTTACTTACTCAAAAAATAAAATAAAAATATGTCTGGAAATATCTGGATGTTGGCTACAAAAAGTATTTTGTAGTCAACATCTAATTCCAAGTTTTACTGGGTCCAAAAAATAAGAAAATGGACTGAGGTCTCAGAACAATGCTACTGGACAGCAAGATGTTCTTGAGGGAAAATGTGATTTTTGGGGGATTTGCATCTATGTTCACCCCATTTTCATCCCTAGACTTGATACCACTACTTTTTATTGAGTGGTTATCATATTCAAGTCATCCTTGGGGAATTTATGGGGTTTAAACATGTCCTTTGCAAAGGGAAAGGGGATATTTTGTAGAAATGAAATTAAAGAGAAAAAATCAATTTAGAGATTTAAAATATAGACCATTTGAGATGGTCATTCATGAAGATGAACTTCAAGATGACCATCTTGGGTCAAAACTCAAGTTAAACTAAACATCAAGTAGATCCAAGTAAGAAGAACAAGATGAACAAGAAGTCAAAAGTGAATTTTAGGGTTTTGAGAAGGAGGGCTTTACCAATGGTTACACCCTATCTTCCTAGGCTTGGAATTTGACTTGAGGAGTATCAAAATTTGGTGTTTGGCTTGAGGAGTATCAAGGTTTGGTGTGTTTGGTATTTGATTGGGAAAGATTCAAGAGAAAATGGTGGCAATCTAAGGATTCCCACTGTTTTCTCTCTATATTTCGCCAGAACTTCGTTGCTGTGATCAAATTGTGTTGTGTAAACTGAGAGAGGAGGGTTCAATTTATAGCCCTCTGAAATCCTCAATCATGTCCGCGCGGAGGGTATCGTCAGCGTGCACTGTTCATAAATTACACTCCGAGGCTTTGGACGGGAAGAAAAATCTTTTCAAAATTCAAATTAATCACCGTTTTTGTTCCAGCAGTTTCTATCTTTGGTTTTTTGGCTTTTTTGAGATTCTTTTCTAGGCTTAACCTTAAGTGGCAATGCCCATTTTACCCTCACTTTGTTAGAAAAGTTAGGATTGTTAGGAATTGTTAGAAATGTTATAACTTTTGTTAATTTTCTAACGAAAATTCTAACAAGCTCAAATTGGAGCACTTACAGTAGCCCCTCGGCGACGGCGCTTTCGAAGGAAGCGGGGTCGTCGATAAGAGTAAGGCTCCATATTTGGCAGGATGATCGAGTGATCGGGTGGCTGAACCTAGCGATAGGCTACCTACGTATCCCGAATGGGAATCAAGCCAGTCGTAGTTCGGGTCTTTGACCCTGGAGATGATGGCGTTTTAGGTGCCTCGAACCTGATGAGCGAGTTTCTGCAGTCGGTTGCTGGAAAGAAACTCTGCTAGGGATGACCATTTTCGGTCTGATGGCTATCCGCTCTGCTGGGGATAGGAGTGACCATTTTCGGTCTCTGCTGGGGATGATTGCGATTTATCGCTTTCCTGGTGTTGTGTGTGATGGCGTCTTAGGTGCCTCGAACCTTGATGATGGCGTCTTCGGTGCCTCGAACCTTGGAGATGGCGTTTTAGGTGCCTCGAACCTTGGAGATGGCGTTTTAGGTGCCTCGAACCTTGATGATTTGGGATAGATGGACTTCGGTCTTATGTCTGCTGCCGAAGGATGACCGTGCTGGTCGAGTGGCTGGACCTAATGATAGGCTACCTACGTATCCCTAGTGGGAATCAAGCCGGTCGTAGTTCGAAATCTACTCGAGATTCCGTTGGCTTTTGGGATTCCGTTAACTTCGCTGGGGATTTCGATAGCCTTGCTGGGGAAAAACAGACGTATTTGTCGGGGAAATCGGTCTTACGTTTTACTGCCGGGAATGATTTTGATGAAAGATACGGGATTCCGTTATCTTTCTCGGGGCACTCGGTCTTATGTTTAACTGCCGGGGATGATTTTGATGAAAGATACGGGATTCCGTTATCTTTCTCGGGGCACTCGGTCTTACGTTTTACTGCCGGGAACGATTTTGATGAAAGATACGGGATTCCGTTATCTTTCTCGGGGCACTCGGTCTTACGTTTAACTGCCGGGGATGATTTTGATGAAAGATACGGGATTCCGTTATCTTTCTCGGGGCACTCGGTCTTACGTTTTACTGCCGGGAACGATTTTGATGAAAGAAACAGGATTCCGTTAACTTTCTCGGGGAAGTCGGTCTTACGTTTAACTGCCGGGAATTTCTTTTGAGGGGGTATGAACCTAAATGGGAACTGAGTTCAGGAGTATGAACCTAAGTTGAGGTTTGGTTCAGGAGTATGAACCTAAATGGGAACTTAGTTCAGGAGTATGAACCTAAGTCGAGGTTCGGTTCAGGAGTATGAACCTAAATGGGAACTTAGTTCAGGAGTATGATCCTAAGTTGAAGTTCGGTTCAGGAGTATGAACCTAAATGGGAACTTAGTTCAGGAGTATGAACCTAAGTTGAGGTTTGGTTCAGGAGTATGAACCTAAATGGGAACTTAGTTCAGGAGTATGAACCTAAGTCGAAGTTCGGTTCAGGAGTATGAACCTAAATGGGAACTTAGTTCAGGAGTATGATCCTAAGTTGAGGTTCGGTTCAGGAGTATGAACCTAAATGGGAACTTAGTTCAGGAGTATGATCCTAAGTTGAGGTTCGGTACCTGATGGAGGCTATTTGAAGGTGTTCTTGCTGGGGAAGACTCGGGCTTACGAGAACCATCGGGAAGAAAGGTGATCAATGTCGGTCAAGTGGATGGACCAAGGATTGACTGTATCTGGGGGTCACCCGAGGATTGACTATTTTAGGGAAGTCGTCCTAGAGATTGACTGTATTTGGGAGTCACCCGAGGGATTGACTATTTTAGGGAAGTCGCCCTATGATCTGACTATTTTTGGAAAGTCGCCCTATGATCTGACTATTTTTGGGAAGTCGCCCCGTGGTTTGACTATTTTTGGGAAGTCACCCTATGATCTGACTATTTTTGGGAAGTCGCCCTGTGGTTTGACTATTTTTGGGAAGTCGCCCCGTGGTTTGACTATTTTTGGGAAGTCGCCCTATGGTTTGACTGTTTTGGGGAAGTCGCCCTATGGTTTGACTATTTTTGGGAAGTCACCCTATGGTTTGACTATTTTTGGGAAGTCACCCTATGATCTGACTATTTTTGGGAAGTCGCCCTATGGTTTGACTGTTTTGGGGAAGTCACCCTATGATCTGACTATTTTTGGGAAGTCGCCCTATGATCTGACTATTTTTGGGAAGTCGCCCTATGGTTTGACTGTTTTGGGGAAGTCGCCCTATGATCTGATGATAATGTTCTTTTAGAAAAGTAGTTGACTAAGATATGCTTTCATACCTGTGCTGTGCTTACCTGTAGTTGCCGGAAGGACTGAGGCTACGGCTGATGTTGATGAAGAGTTGTTAAGTTGCTGTTCGTGGGACGGTTTCTGCTGACGATTTGCTGTCTTTGGAAGCATTTTGACCTGAAGGAGGAGTTTGGTTGAGTCTGCATCTTGCTGGTGATCGTCAACCTTGTAGAGGTGGTTGAGCTTGTATTCACATTGGGACTTCTTGCTTTTGAGAACTTGGTGTCTCTGACCGCATTGTATTGGAGAGCTTGGCGTCTCTGACCTTCTTGCCTTGGAGAACTTGGCGTCTCTGACCGATTTGTATTTGAGAACTTGGCGTCCCTGACCGATTTGTATGTGAGAACTTGGCGTCTCTGACCGATTTGTATGTGAGAACTTGGCGTCTCTGACCGACTGGCATTTGATTTGCATTTGAGAACTTGGCGTCCCTGACCGAACTGTATTTGAGAACTTGGCGTCTCTGACCAAATTGTATTTGAGAACTTGGCGTCTCTGACCAACTGGCATTTGATTTGCATTTGAGAACTTGGCGTCCCTGACCGATTTGCATTTTGAGAACTTGGCGTCCCTGACCGACTTGTATTCGAGGACTTGGCGTCTCTGACCGAATTGTAGACACTGGAGGTGGTCTTCATTGGGGGCTGTTTTCATCCATTTGTGGACATTGGAGGTCGTCTTTAGCAAGTTGCAGACGCCGGAGCTTGTCTTTGCCAAACTGTAGATGTTGGAGGGCGTCTTCATTCATTGGAGGTCGTCTTTGGTGAAGATCATCCTTGCCGAAAAAAGGGGGATTTGATTTCACGTTTGAATTCCTGCATTCGTTAGTGAAGAGGAAGATGCATATATGGCATTCATGATGACAGATGCATGCATGGAACCAAAAATGATTATGGGATGATGCATTTACTTGCTTTCGAAGATGCACTTAGCCTAAGCTTCTGGCAGGAAAATTATGATTTATGATCTTCGATGATTTAGGATTATTCCTATTGACTCAAGTTTTGTGCATGCTACATGAGCCCTTGGGAGATTTTTAGTGGGGATGCATGGGTATGGAGACTGCTTGGAACAGATTTTGATCAAGTGGGGGATGAGAACCCTTGATCGCGATTTAAACAGCGGTTGTTGGTGAGGTTTTGTCAGCAATATCACACGGACCTCAATCTTGATGAGATTGGATTCGGATCCCGGGTCTTGATTGAAACTTTCCCTCTCATTCTTGGTCATTTGAAGCCGATGCCGACAGACTTTAGGGCCAACGTTGATACGAGTGAAGCTTCTTTCATTTGGATGAGTCAGTGACCTTGGCCGAAACCTTGTCCGGAGGATGATTTGATGAAATTGCTAATGCCGGAGAAACCCCGATCTTGAATTCCGATGCTACGGGAAGCCGCCGTGTACCACGTTCTGAAGCCGAAATTCTTTCTTGCGACTTGATAAAATTCGGGTCCAAAGACCATCTTGACAAAGCCCCGGATCCTGAGTAGGCAAAGTCCAGATTTTGAAGAAGCGATTTGGCGAGTCTATCTCGTGGTGAAGAACCCAACGTGGACCCAAAGATGACTATATAAGCCCCAGCTTGAAGAGCGCCTACAGGAGAACCCGGGAGAACCGCTTAGCAAGCCCCAAAGCATGAAGAAATTCAGCAGTAGTCTTACAGAGGGGGAACCCATCTTTTCAGCACCTTAGTCAACCAGCCATCGGACAAGACTCAGTAAATGTTTACGTGTGGGCATATCTTTTGAAAGATGGGAATGTCTCCCGAATTTGTGTATGACACTCTCGCTTTTGGTTTGACTCCTTTGAGAGAGTATAAGCATCACAAGGTGTGGAAAAGTGTATGGAAGCCCCCGCAGTACGTAAAGACAGTGTTTGACTCTATTTCCCTATGATGGAGAGAGAGAAGACTTGTCGAGACACTTGAAAACTTGTCTTATTCATGATGATCACAAGGCCGCTTAAAACCCTTTGTTAATGTTCGGGTTATTCAATCCCTAAATCTGATATGAACAAATATTTTGATTAATCACAAGGAGAAAACCAAATGATATCGAAAATCAAGCTTGGAAGGGCGGAAAGTGTATAGGGACGATCCTTGATGAGACCGGATTTTTTTTTTTGAGATTTGTTTGTGATTTCGACCGACCATTTCGGTTGCCTACGTTCCCTCCATTATGAAGATCTCAGGTCGCCGTAGTTCGGGCCTATCCCGAATGAAAAGGGAATGAATGTTGAAATTCGAGGGTCTGAGGACCTTTGGGGATCTTGAGGATTTGGAGGATTGAATAACATATCCCCTTAGAGTGTCCATGAAAGACACGGATGCGAAGCCCCAGCTGGGACATCCACGGCAAGTGTTTGTGAGGAGAAATGAAATATGCTCACATGCAGGGAAGGGTTGAATTTGCACAATCTCTGATTGGTAATTTTGAACCAAAATGGGTTAGATTCCAATTTAAGCAAGCAATGAAGCATTAATTTGATCCCGACATCGAGGATATTAGAATGAAACCGCTATCCGGTAGGGACCGTAGTCGGGTTTCCGGGCTTCGATCGGCTATCGGGTGATTTGGGAGATTATGACCTCTTGAGATGAGAGGTCGGCTAGGCCTTTTACTGACTGAACCTCTAAAGATGAGAGGTTGGCTCGCGGGGATGTGTTTGGGAAATCTATGGCGAGGAAGATTGATTGCCTCCAAGAATGAGAGGTCAGATTTTGACTTGGCCAAGGGCAAGGGTAATGGTGATGGGAGTATCCTCTAAAATTGAGAGGATGGCTTGGGATTGGTTTAAGGTAATGATAAGAGGAAGTCCGAGCTACCTGACAACTTTTTGCGATCTTGCGAGAATCTCAGGCTCCTTTTTGATCATTGGAGAGCTTCTTGAGATGTCGGGGACTTTTGAGTTCTTCTTCTTTTTTTTTTTGGAAGGCTTCCTGAGGAGCTTGGAATTATATCCGAGATTGTGAGGATTTTAAAATCCTTCTTTTTTTTTTGTTTCTTTTTTTGTTGTTTTTTTTTGTTTTTTTTTTGTTTTTTTTTGTTTTTTTTTTTTTTTTTTTTTTTTTGACTTGGAAAGCTTCCCGAGGAGTTGAGGATTATCTTTGTCCTTCCTTCATGGCTTGAGATAATTTACGCATCGCCGATTCTCGAAGCTAACTTCTCGGGCTCGCTTGGACTTTCTCTCGCATGGAGCAAAAATGATGGCTAAACCGGGCTTCAAAACACGCCGATCTTGAAATGAGAGGGTAGTGTTTAGTAAGGGTGAGGTAATGGCTTTCCTATGGGTGAAAGGTTTCAACCGCAATCCCTACCGGATGACCTAAACGAGATTAAGTCTTCATTGCTTGCTTAAGCTTTATATGAGAAAAGATCCATGCAAATTCATCGAGCAACGAGATGATGATGATGAAAGGGATGTGAGCATATGAGATGCAAGATGGGGAGTTGGTAAGCCCCAATTTGGGAAGGATATCAATTGATTTTCTCACTCCGATTAGTTTAAATATTAATCATTTTCGAAGAATTAGTGGTTGAGCAAAGACAAGTGATCATTTTGGATAAAACCATTTCAATTAAGTGTAACGTGGGTGCGCAAGTGATGTCTCGAGTCTAGCAAGAAAAGAAAAAAGACTTATATTAAAAATTAGACACTTAACCACTATGTCCAAAATGGACTACAACGACAAATGTCCAGAAGGACTTAGGTGAAAGAAAAGTACTAGAACCTACGAAGGTTGACTCAAAAGACTATTTTAAAGATAGGTAGCCCCGCCTAGCCGCTCTTTGCTGTTGAACCATGCATCTATTCTTCGACGCTAGAGACGGGAGCTATTGCAGACCTTTCCATCAGATTTCCTTGGCAACTTTTTGCTCAATCCAACCATCTTCATTGCCTGCGATGACCGGTTCATTGACCTTGCAAAGGGACGAGTCAAACTCCATTGTGCCCACAAGGCTTGAACCACCAAACTCGATCATGTTAACACTCATGTTGTTAGGGAGCGGGTTATTGATAGTATTAGGTCCTTCGTGCATCTCTAACCTCCCTTGCTCAATCAACCCTTGGATGGCCTTTTTCAGGGGACGCAATCATCCGTTAGGTGCCCATGGTACCGATGAAAGGCACAATGCTTGGAGGTATCCAAAGGAGCGTTGGGGTTTCTAGGCCGATAATTTTCCAAAGGCCGGAGCAAACCTTCTCTCACCAAACCTCAAGATATCACTCAAAGGCATCCCAAAGTTTCTCAAGTCTTGGAGCCGGGATCCGGATGCATCGTGCTTCTTGGGAACAAAGGAAGTGGCATTGTTACAGCCCCGTCCCGCGTAGCCGATCGCCTCTTTGCCTTTAGCGAAAGTGAGAGTAGTTTTGGAGGGAGGAGCCCGATATCCGTAGGCAGTGCAGCGATCGGCCGCTGATTGTAAGCCTTTTCAAACTTAGCCCCGGAATTAACCATTGCACGCAAGTCGCCGTAGGGAAGTGGCCGAGGGAAGCTCTCAAATGCGGCTTCAAGCATGACCGAAAGATGTCTAACCGCTCCTCGTCGAGGGAGGAATGGCCATTTCACCGAGCTTTAAGTTCCATCTCTTATAGAAATCCCCAATATTCTCATTAGTGGCGCCGCATCGTTGTTTGCAGGTGTCAACTCGTTTGTCTCCCACTCCAAGTTGGCTTTATACTTATCTGTGAAAGTACCGGTAATTTGTTCCCAAGTAGCCCTAGCTTCAGCCGCAATCGGAAAAACCATTTCAAAGCCCCCGACTTCAAAGAGAGACTAAAGTAATCGGCCAACCGCCGGTTTGTGCATCCCTTAGCCTTCATTGCCAAAGTATAGGTGTCCAAGTGAGTTTTAGGCATGCACTCCCGTCAAACAATTCCAGAGCGGGCATCACAAACTTGTGAGGCAGGGGACAATCGAGTCGGGATCCGTAGGCCGAAGAGCAGTGTTCTTTTTGGCGGTCAATTCAGCAATCTGTGCTTTCATTTCCTTGTGTTGCTCCATAAACCAAGCCAATTGGGGATCCAAAGGCGGAGCGGGAATTCCTGAGCCGATATTTGAGCTAGGAAGAGGACTAGCTGTTGGTGGTGCATTGGTGGAAGGAATACCATATCCCGGAGCATAGGTGAAAACCCGTCCTTGGCCCAAATTACCCCGGGTAGTGTAGGTAGGAGCTGGGGCAAAAGGATAGAACCCAGCGACTTGCTGTTGGCTTCCAATCGGCAGAGAAGATGGAGGCAGATCTGAGGTAGCCATATGGCTTGGATTTTCGGAGCGAGGCCCATAAGTAGGCTTAAGTGCGGGCCGCCGTCCCCGGTTGTTGAATTGCATGGCCGGGTTGTGGCGAGGATGCATAACCGAGAGGATACTCGTGGTCCCGGTGATTCGGATGAAACCGGGATGAAGGCTTGATAACCCATAGAAGTCTCGAGTGAATGGATTTGTGAAAGCTATGTGAGGAGCAACCGAACCAAGACCATTCTCGAGGAGGGGCTCCCCGACCGTGGCCCGTAACCGCATTGTGGCGACATTCCAAATTGTGGCCGCTGATGTGAAGGTCTGGATTGATCGGTTCCGAACCGAGGTGGGATTCCAATCTGCCGTGGCATTCCGAGGTATCCCCAACCATGAGAGGACATTCCGCATCGACTTTGCCCCCACCGAGGAGCCGTGAACCGATTCGTCCCATCAGCCGCATGGATCCAGTGGTCCGACCTGCAGATCGAGGAACATGTGTTCTGGTAGCACCGAAGGAGGTTGGTGGTGGCATCCTGGAGTAATCGGGCGATCGAGATTGGGATTGGGGTCATCCTCTTCTTCCACAGCGAAGGTGCCATCGGGATTGAGGCCGGCGGCCAAACCATGGCTCTTAATAGCCTCGATAAGGCTATTCACCGTGCTTCCTGTCGCATTCTCATCCGTTCTCGCTAACCGATTCCATTGCCGTCTCGGTCTCGAGGAGTCCCGGAGGCGGAGTGACGTTGTCCCCCTCGTTACACCGATGCAGACATTCTGAAACCCGGAGTTGAAACAAACGGCGAAGCCGATGAGGCACTTGACTCTTCCCAACCTGATTAAACGGTGACCCGGTGCCCGAAACCAAGCTTTACGCGGAGCCGCGGGGAAAGACACGAGGGTTCGGGATGGCGGGAATTGAAGGAGGGTAGGTGTTTGGGCTCTTAGGCTCATGCAACATGCGCTTATTTGTTCATGTTTACTTAAAACACGTTTTATTAACCTAATCGGTTGGAAAAGATTGCTCTTCTTTTTCGCAAACTACTCGATTCCCGGATCAGTGGGCCCCGTCACTACGTCTATAAGCCCCTCGTATTCCACCCGTATTTCGACCTCCCATGGTGGGACAGCCCCGGCGAGGGTCCTATAGGGCAAGCGGGTCCCACCGACCGAAAGAAAAACGATCCTAAAAGTCTGGCGGGTAATCGAGTCTTAACGAGCATTCGATGTAAATTACGGACAAAGCCGACGTCAAAAGTCAAGATCATGTCCGAGGGCTCGACGAAAAGCTTGCATGATTTGACCGATAAGCGTCCACAATTGATCTTGACTTGTCGTCGCTTAAGCCGTAATTAGGCATGGAATATTCATTAATCCTTGATGACTCAAAGGTCAATGCCGGGAGTCGCTGTATAATTTGTGCCGCCGAGCCGAAGTCAAGGCGCCGGTCAATATCTTGGTCAAAGTCTGCGGCGGAAAACCGGCAGAACTTCGACTGATTAGGGTCCCCGAAAGATATTGAGTCGGTATGCCGACAAAGGCTTGAAAGGAAAGGTCTATACACGGACAGGGCATGACACAGACCAGACTAAAAACCAACCGGGTCTCGGACAAAGTGTGTCACGGACAAGTGCATGGTCGAAACGAGGCTCCATGGGATGTTTGGGTAGTCCTGTGCTCATCCGAGAGGCGTAATAAGACCAAACAGACCGCGACAAGGATTTCCCCGGGTTAGGGACGTAGTGTGCAGTGTAAGGTCACGTGCGCGTAGTGTGCAAGCAGTCTATCTTCTTTTTCTGAGAAAAATAGAAATTTTTTATGTGTCTTAAAAAGGCATGATGCATGATTTTTTTTTTTTGAAATTTTTTTTTTGAAAATTTTTTTTTGAAAATTTTATGAACACATAAGCACATAAGCACAAAAATTCCGACAGTTAGGGACATTATTCCGACAGTCAAAATTTTGACTTTTCCGAGGCGGCCAAAAACAAACACGAAAACTGTGCAAAAATCAACACACACAAAGCAAATGATTTTCAAATGTTGAGACGGAAGCTTGACCCTCAAAAGCTTTTCTTTTTTTTTTTTGAAAATAGTGATACCGGTACGTGGGATTGTTAGACCACAATTTATCCCCGACTCGTGTTAGGAGGCGATAACGGGAAGTTTATTGGTTTCCACCAATATACCAAATATCATTTTTTTTTTTAGAAAAAGCTTATTTCATCCCCAGCGGAGTCGCCACTGTAACGATGTGCCATTAAAACGGAGTCGCCACGCCATTTTTATTTTAAGGGCCAAAACTTTGAAAAAAGCCCGAGATCAGAGATTTAGGTTCGGAGGTCATGTTACGCGTCGGGAAGGACGTTAGTGTGCACCCGACGCGCCTCGCAAAACGAGTCTTCCAAACATTTGAAATCCTTTTATTGTGTGTGTGTGTGTGTGTGTGTGTTTTGACCAAAATAATTTGAAACTGGGAAAAGTGAAAATTGGGATCTCTTTTTAAGACTTTAAACTGATCCCATGATTTTTTGGAGAATTTTTGGATTGAGTCTTGGCACTCAAAAGATTTTTGGATTTGAAAAGCAATTCTGCCAGAATGAAAGAAGGCAGTTGACCCTTGACTTTGAAATAGACTTAAAGGCTTCAAAAACTCAGAATCTGGGGAAAGTCCGAGAATGAAAGTTGCTTAAAACACCCTAAATAGGGTTTCTGCAAAGAAACTTTCCATTTTGGAAGTAATTTGAGGGGTCAAAACCTTCTGGAAATCTCAGATGTGAAATCTGGATTTCCAGAAGCTGATGAACTGGCCTCTAAAAGAAAAATTGAAAAAAGGAGTTTTACTTACTAAAAAAATAAAATAAAAATATGTCTAGAAAGATCTGGATGTTGGCTACAAAAAGTGTTTTGTAGTCAACATCTAATTCCAAATTTTACTGGGTCCAAAAAATAAGAAAATGGACTGAGGTCTCAGAACAATGCTACTGGACAGCAAGATGTTCTTGAGGGAAAATGTGATTTTTGGGGGATTTGCATCTATGTTCACCCCATTTTCATCCCTAGACTTGATACCACTACTTTTTATTGAGTGGTTATCATATTCAAGTCATCCATGGGGATTTTATGGGGTTTAAACATGTCCTTTGCAAAGGGAAAGGGGATATTTTGTAGAAATGAAATTAAAGAGAAAAAATCAATTTAGAGATTTAAAATATAGACCATTTGAGATGGTCATTCATGAAGATGAACTTCAAGATGACCATCTTGGGTCAAAACTCAAGTTAAACTAAACATCAAGTAGATCCAAGTAAGAAGAACAAGATGAACAAGAAGTCAAAAGTGAATTTTAGGGTTTTGAGAAGGAGGGCTTTACCAATGGTTACACCCTATCTTCCTAGGCTTGGAATTTGACTTGAGGAGTATCAAGATTTGGTGTTTGGCTTGAGGAGTATCAAGGTTTGGTGTGTTTGGTATTTGATTGGGAAAGATTCAAGAGAAAATGGTGGCAATCTAAGGATTCCCACTGTTTTCTCTCTATATTTCGCCAGAACTTCGTTGCTGTGATCAAATTGTGTTGTGTAAACTGAGAGAGGAGGGTTCAATTTATAGCCCTCTGAAATCCTCAATCATGTCCGCGCGGAGGGTATCGTCAGCGTGCACTGTTCATTAATTACAGCTCCAGGCTTTGGACAGGAAGAAAAATCTTTTCAAAATTCAAATTAATCAGCCAGTTTTTGTTCCAGCAGTTTCTATCTTTGGTTTTTTGGCTTTTTTGAGATTCTTTTCTAGGCTTAACCTTAAGTGGCAATGCCCATTTTACCCTCACTTTGTTAGAAAAGTTAGGATTGTTAGGAATTGTTAGAAATGTTATAACTTTCGTTAATTTTCTAACGAAAATTCTAACAAGCTCAAATTGGAGCACTTACAGTCGTGGGTTCTGATTTCAGGTCAAGGAGCCAGGTGATCAGTCCTGCCACGTGGAGGAAGATTGATAAGCACAATTCCTGCAGCATCAATTAACATGACATCAAAACTAATCTTTGGACTATAAATTGACTCATAAATGATTATCTTAAGGTAACCAAGGCAATTAAACAATGTCTTAATTAAATACCTAACCTTCCTTTGGGCCGATTT
Organism: Adenophora triphylla var. japonica; assembly: GCA_022495995.1. Classification (NCBI taxonomy): domain Eukaryota; kingdom Viridiplantae; phylum Streptophyta; class Magnoliopsida; order Asterales; family Campanulaceae; genus Adenophora; species Adenophora triphylla. The sequence goes on from JAFEMH010002917.1 coordinate 230,896, forward strand.
AAGTACTTAAAAGACAACCTAATATTTTCTTTACTTGTTACCAAATGAATGTATAAATTTAGTCAAATAAATGATCTTCTTTGGAAAATTCAATTTATTCACATATTAAAGTATACATTCAACACTTTACAACTTCGGATCTAAACAAAGTAAATCACTTTGACGACAATATTGTTTAGAAATGTATGAAATTGTTAAGCATATAATTAATCACAATATTAGGATTGATAATGCATGTTTTACTCAAAAAAATGAAGAAAAAGTTGAATCTGCAGGTGCACGGCCGTGCAAGTTTATAACGCACGATCGTGCAAATACTGTTCCAGAAAATCCAAATTTTCAATTCAGGTGGTGCACGACTGTAAGTACCCAAATATGGCTCATGCCTTCCGGTTAAGTTTTCCGGCAATTCCACGGACTTTCCTAAAGTTTCGGAGCGATTCGGGAACTGTTCCGAACCTTCCGAGGGGTGAAGGAATTACTTGGAATTAAAAAACCACGTTTTCCTTTTATATAAAAACCCTTCTAGAAGGCCACCTTGCATGATTCTAGAAAGGTGCTGAGTCATTGGGGATAATGCCGCACGGCTGCATTAGGAAAGAACTCCTAGCCGCACGGCTTCATTAGCTATTTCCAGAGTGCCTATAAATAGAGGCCTCCTCTACCCATTTTGTAAGACAGTTTTCAGCATTAAAACTCTACCAAAATATCACCACGAAAATACAGAGAGCTGAGAGTGCCAAAACCCACCTCCCTCCTCCTTAAAACCTCCAAAAGTTGGTCCCTTCCCTAGGCAAACTCCAAAGAGAAGAAGGTCACCACCATTGGTAACCTCTCATCCCCTTTATCTTGCATTATACTTGTATATATGTGATATATTTGCTCCTTGCTTTACATATTACTATATATTTGCTTGGGACTTGGTATATTGTCATTAAAGGTCATATCTTTAAGCATGTAAATCATATCCCCCTCCTTTTGCATCCCTTGCATTAAAGTAGCATCTTTTGCTCATAAAAATGATATCTTTATGCATCTTTTGCACATAATATACCATTTTCATACATAAAGTTGCATCCTTTGCACATAAAAATGTTATCTTTGCATAAAAGTTGCATCCTTTGCACTTGAAACTTCATTTTTACACATAAAGATGCATCATTTGTATTAAAGATCATTTCTTTAACATCAAATAGCATCCTTTGCTCCTAAAACCTTTTTTTTATACATAAAGATGCATCCTTTGCATTAAAAATCATTTCTTTACATCAAAAAGCATCCTTTGCAAACAAATAGCATCCTTTGCACTTAAAATGTCATCTTTTCATTAAAAATGTCATTTTTATCCTAAATATGCATTCCCTAGTCCCCTTTGGTATTTGATGCATCATTTGGAGCGGACCGGTGTAAAGATCCTATCTTTACATCGTTTCTTCCACCTAAAGATGTCATAATCCCTTTAGGAATGAATAAGCCTTGAACCCTATATCTCCGATTATCACTTGAGACGAGCATAGTAGTCCCTACACAAGCTCAATCGTCTCAAGGTGTAGGATTGATGGGCTAAGGTCATTTCTTTCTAAAGGACCTCACTCTTGGACCATAAAAGAGAGTCCTTCTCTCGATCACACATAACCCAAGGTCAAATAGTGATGATCACAAGTCCAAGATGAGGGCGGGATCAAAGTCCCGAACACATAAAAATCCAAGGAATCCCGAGCGATAACCAACTAAATGGTTTATACGTCCTGAAGACAACTTGGAACATTCCTCCCCCCCCCTCTTTTCAACACATGCACACAAGAAAGCACACAAGCAAGCACGAAAAATGGAATCTTGGGAGACTTGCTTCGGCAAGGCACCTTGGGTGAACGACGATCCGTTCTTCCCAAGGGGTAACTTAACCTCCGAACCCTAATTCCTTTTTTTCAAAGTTTTGAGGAAATCAAAATGGCGTGGCGACTCCGTTTTTCAAATTAAACCGGTTGTTTTCAAACTCAAGTAAATCCAAGTTAAAACACAAAAAAGAATTTGGGCACCACATTCACAGTTTGGCGACTCTGCTGGGGAATAAACCAAAGGAGAAAGCTTTCATTTTCAAAATATAAAAAAAAAAACGATACCCGGTATATAGGTGGAAACCACTAACCTTCCTGTATCGCTTCCTAACCCGGGGCTTGGGATAAACGGTGGTCTAACAATCCCACGTCTGGGGGTATCTATTTCGAAAAAAAATAATAAAAAAAAAGAGAAAGCTTTTTCCTTTGAGCGGGTTAGCCTCCCGTCACGGATTCCATTCATCGTGCTTGCTTTCTTTCTTTGCATTGCATTACATATTGCATCTTGTGAATTGTGCATACTCTGGAAACTGAACAGGAAGCCTTCTGGAGCTGAAAGGTGCCTAAAATGTTCGGGAGCAACTGGCGAAAGGATTGGAACCTAGAAAATTGATCCATGCAGCCGCACGGCTTAATCCGCATCGGATTCCAGCCGGGCGGCCTCATTGGCAATTCCACCAGGACAAAATTGAGGTTAATCTGGCAGCTTAGGCAGCTTGGGGCTATTCAGTTCCAAAGCTGACCAGGCTCCAGAAAATTTACGTGCCTTAACTGTTGCATTTTTCCCCGTCCCAAAAAATCATTCCTTTTAAAACACATTTCTGAAAATCTCTGTTTTAACTCAAAAAGGAACATTTTTTAGGAGACCGCACACTATGCGCACCTTATATATCATGTACACTTTGCACGCACGTCCTTCAAACCCGGGGTGGTTGTTCAGTTGCAGTCACGGACAGCCTTACGATGCTCCCGGGCGCGCACGGAATTACCCCAAACTCCCCATGGCAGCCAGTGTCGACCAATGCACAGTCCGTGTCACACGTTTAAAAAAACCGTGACTTTTGGTTGGTTTTTGGTTTAGTTCGTGTCATATAGCCCAGTTGCATATCCCTGTAAAGGTCAAACCTTAGTCCATAACAGAAGTCAAGATCTTTCGCGCAAGCGGAGCTCTGCCAAAATTCCGACAAAGGAAAAATTGGCAAGATCTTGACTCCGGCATTGACTTTGACCCTGACCCACACGTAATGCGTAAGAGTCGAGACCGAGTCTGTGCCAAAAATCCAAAGATCTTTCGCGCAAGCGGAGCTCTGCCAAAATTCCGACAAGGAAAAATTGGCAAGATCTTGACCCGACATTGACTTCGATTTTGACTCACGCACTGCGTATGCAACGAAGTTCAATGTGACACTGTGTCATCCGGCTTTTACTGCCCGACCCATGCCTATTATCTTCTCGGATATTACCGGAAAGTCAAAACGTCATTCGCGCAAGCGAAACTCTGCCGAAATTCCGTTAAGGCTGAAAGACGAGACTTTCCCGGTATTGCCTTGACTATAATCCGCATCGCTCGTGCATTAAAAGTTCCTATGACCCGCTAGACCCGTTAGGAGCGTTCTTCTCTCTCGGTCGGTCGGATTCGCGTGCCCTATAGGACCCTCGTCCGGGGCTGTCCACCCTGGGAGGTCGAAATACAGGTGGAATACGAGGGGCTTATAGACGTAGTGACGGAGCCCACTAATCCAGGATCTAGAGTAGTTGCGAAAAAGAAGAGCAGAACCCATTTTCCAACCAAATAGAAATAAATAAAAGACACTGTTTTAAGTAAACTGAAAGATTCTTAATTTGCATATTGCTTGAGCCTTCAGCCTAAACACCTACCCTGAGTCTAAACCTCTCCTATCCCTTTCCCGCAGCGAAAAAGAAGTGGGTGAGAATACCGGGTCAGCGGCTTGTTAGCGCAGAATTCTCAGACAGTTCGCCAGAATCCTCAGTTTTATCAGTCCAGAGAGTCAGAATGGACGATTTGACGAAAAACAACAGTGGTTTGGGTAATCAGATTACTAGGGAAGAAGAGCTAGCATTAGCCTTGGAAAATAGTCGTAAGGCCCATGAGGAACAGCAAGCCATGCTCATTGATGCGCTCCGTCGTCATGGGGTTCAAATAGTGGTCGAGTCCAACGGTTCCCTGGTTATGATAGAAGATGAGACTCCAGAAGTAGCCATCTCAGCTCCCCCAGCCTATAACCAATGCCCTCCTCCATCCACATATGATCCCTTACCAAGGACTACCCCTTTCCAGTCCTTTCCAGCATCCCAAGCCATCAGGGTCCCGATACCCTCGCCTCCTCAGATAAGACCCAGCTTTATTCCCTACCAACAGAGAGCAAATGCCACAGCTATCCCAGTTACTCAGCCTCTGCATTACCCCATGGGACTCTTTCCCTCCTCTCAGCTTGAGCCAAATTTCCTCACCCTGGAATTCCAGTACCAGCCTGACCTTTCCAACTTTGTCAACGCCTGTGAATTTGCCTATCTCCTAGACAGTGACAGTGAAGAGTCAGTCGGAAATGAGAATAGGAATGGATGGATTTACAGTGATGATGACAGTTCAGTAGAAGGAATGAACCTGGAGCCGACGGAAGTGAAACTCGGAGGGCAAGATGAAGTAGGAAACCACAGACCTGGAATGGGAGACGGTATCACTTCAAAGTGTGTCTGTAGCCTGTGTGAGGGCTCGAAAGAGAAAAAGGATGCAAGCTCCGATGAGGCAGGGTATGAATTCCACATCCTATAATTCAACACTCCTTACAAAGACCTGGTCAGTGAATGGAGAGACTTGATTGAAGCCTTAGCTGAAAGAGGGAAGTGGGCTCCACCCGCCGATCCAGAACATGTAAGCGTCATTGAGGCTAAACCCCCATCAGGAAGAGTAGACTCCATTGCAGTGCTTAGAGTCACCCCTGAGACCTTGTCCAAAGAAGAATGTATGGAGGCCCTGGAAAGAGTCTTAAAGTTTGAAGCGACCCCGGTCCCCTTCCTATCTTATAACGACAGTGATGTTTTCTTGGTGATCCTCAAGTCAAGGGAAGAGTCCAGGATACCCCTTATATGGCGTCAAGTATCCCGGCCTGCTTTTGCCCTCATTGGTCATCAGAGTCAAGATAAAAGTTCTCATGAGAGTTACTGTAGTGATACTGAAGAAGACACAGTCGAAATGCCAGAAGGAACAGTAGAGGAGTGGTTAGCCCAAAAGCCGAAAAGCCCAGAAAACCCTCCTGACAGTAAAGAACAGGAACCCGCCATGAGGTTTGACCCTGCGGAAATCCTTCTCGACGATGGAACCTCCCATTTCAGAAAGTGCTGGGCCAATGTCAAAGATACCGTCAGAAGGCTGACCCCTAGAGAAAGAAGGGATATGCTTGACAGTGATGAGGAATGTGACCCCGCTCTGTTGAAAAGGTTGCTAGATCCAGGTGAGAAAGCCATTTGCCAGGCTCCAAACCCTGAAGGTGATAATTCTTGTTGCATGCTAACCTTGAAAAGTCTGAATGAAACTGTCAAGGCTGTGAATGAAGCTGAAATCAGCCAGTCGCTAAGCCAGTTAAGAATTCAAAACCCCGAAAAGGCCAGAAAGCCATTAACCTGGGATCAGATCTGGGAAGCCGCCTATGCCTCTAGTAGTGCTGTTAATCAAATTAATCAGCAGAGTTGGCCATATGCCAGTAAGAGCCCGCCTCTAACTTTGAAAGAGCTGAAGGAATCCTCCAGTAGGAATGATGACTTAGAAAAATCTAATGTCTATGTGCTGACTCGGTCAGGATAGATGAGTGTTGAGCAGCCTAAGGGTGACAAAAGAAATGCTGTCTCCGAGCCGAAAAAAGACAAAAGACCTTATAAGCCAGAAGCAGAAAAGCCAGACTCTGAAAAGGAGGATCCAGTGCTGACTCAATTGAAGTGTACTCAGGCCAATATCTCCTTGTGGTCCCTGTTGACCTCTTCATGCCCTCATAAGCTGAAGCTAGAAGAAAGTTTGGCCAAGACCATGGTGCCCATAGATGTCACCCCAGATGAGGTCGTCCAGATGATTGGAAGTATCCATTACGGAAACATCATTACCTTCACTGACTTGGACCTGCCAAAGTATGGGGCTAGTCATAACGAACCTCTTTACATCACAATCCAGTTGGAAGAACCCCGGTTGCCACGAGTATTAGTTGATGGAGGGTCTGCAATGAATGTCCTGCCAGTAAAGATGATGGACTTATTGGATTTGAAGCCCACAGATTTGAAGCCTTCTAATCAGACTATTAAGTCCTATGACTCTACTGCACGGTCAGTTTTGGGGATTGCTACTCTCAAGTTGTGGTTTGGGAAAAAGGTCATGGATGTTGACTTCCAAGTGATTGACATTCCGATCTCATTTACCGCTCTGCTGGGACGACCTTGGATCCACCAGATAAATGGGGTAGCCTCTACTCTGCACCAATGCGTCAAATTCCAGTCAAATGATGGTACTATCACCACTATTTACGGAGACAGTGTCATCTGGAAGGAACCGAAGCCTTTGGAGGTATCCGATCTTGGAAATCAAGCATGATGATGAAGGGTTTGCCTTGACTGGATTCTCTGTAGCTTCCTCCAAGGCACAAGTGTGTTGCACTGACCTCACTACTACCTCCGATAAAATTCCTCCTGCCATGCGAATGATGAGAAAAATGGGCTATCTTCCGGGGCTTGGATTGGGCAAAAGACTTCAGGGTCGCAATGCTATTATTGATGTAAAGGAACAGACCACCAGATACGGCTTGGGATACAAACCGAACTCTCGGGATGACAGAAAAGCTAAACGCACAGTTCCAGGAAAACAAAGTGAAGGGGTCCATCTCCATCCCTACAGTTTGTCTCTGACCCATTACTTTACAAAAGGTGGGACCCAATACGGTGAAAGTGATCGCCAGATCTCCTTGAGAAAAACCCTTCTGGAAAACCTTGAGAAAGTTAGGGGAAAACCAGCAAATCCTGTTCGGAGAATGTTCCTTGACTTGCCGAACATTCCTGGGGCTACCACTACCATTCAGAACGAGTATGTCTTCAAAGGAAACCCGAACAGTGTCAAAGAGTCAGCACTCTTCTCATCCGGGGTAATGGATTTCTCCGCCTTTGAGTTAGCTCTTCCGAAGATCAGCCAGATAGAAGCTGCCAGTAGTGAAGATAGTGAGTTGGGTTTGCAAAAGTTGTTTGATGAAGAAGCACAGATCCCTGCTTTGATCGACTTCAGCTCAGATGATGAGGTAGTTGCTGTAATTGGAGACGGTGGTGAAGAGCCTTTCGATCCCCGCACTTTGGTGACTAAGACAAAGATGTCGTTGAAGAATTGGGAGACATTCTCAGGGCCGATAGCCAGCCGACAGCAAATGATCACGGAGCTTGGATTGGTACCCCGTCCTTCTCAACCCAGTCGTGTCAAACACCCTGTCATCTATACAGTTGAGTCAGGAATCTTTGAATTCCAGTCCTCCGAGTCATCCGAAGGCCTCACGCCTGAGGATTATGAATATGTAACCAATGTCATCTTTCCTCTTGCTTTGAATGAAATGACAGATCTTTCTGAGTATCCCCTTATTGCCAACTTAACAACTGATAAATTAACTCAAAACTTAACAACGGTTAATAATGAATCATTTGAACAAGATGCAAACACACTAAATGAACAATACATTAAAGAAATCTTTAAGCAGGTTACAGACAAAGAGGAAAACCGGGTCCAAGCTGTCGAGGAGGTTTTGACAAGTGTTAGCTTAGGTAGTGTCGAGGAACCTAAAGAGACACAGATTGGAAACTTCTTCCAGGGGGTTGAACGGGACAGACTGGTTAATCTGCTCAGAGAATATATGGACGTCTTTGCATGGTCGTACAAGGATATGCCGGGGCTAGACAGTTCGATAGTAGAGCACAGAATCCCTCTAGCACCAGATGCTAAGCCAGTAAAGCAGAAATTGAGGAAGATCAAGCCAGAATGGTCTCTACATGTCAAAGAAGAGATTGAGAAGCTACTGCGGGTAGGATTCATCGGAGTCATTGAATATCCGACATGGTTGTCCAACATTGTGACCGTGACCAAGGCCAATGGGAAGGTGCGCTGCTGTGTAGATTTCCGGGATCTGAACAAGGCCAGCCCCAAAGATGACTACCCCTTGCCAAACATAGACATCCTGGTGGACTCCACTGCCAACTACGAAGTCAAATCCTTCGTTGATGGCTTTGCAGGCTACAACCAGATCAAGATGGCTGAGGAAGACCAAGAAAAGACAGCCTTCACCACACCGTGGGGAACTTACTGCTATACAGTGATGCCATTTGGGCTTAAGAACGCCGAGGCTACTTATCAGAGGGCAGCGACCGCGCTTTTTCATGACATGATCCACAAGGAGATTGAGGTCTACGTCGACGACATGATAATCCACTCCAAAGGCGAGGATGGGCAGCATTTTGTTGACCTGCGAAAGTTCTTTGAGAGGCTGAGGCAACATTCCATGAGACTAAACCTGTTGGGATAGAGGACCAACCGGGTTAGACTTCGGAGCAAAAGGGGAGAAAATCGTCAGAGTTTCTGTTGTTGAGGGCGGCCGCGCAGCCTTGGAGGGTGACCGCGCTCAATGGGGAAAAAGCGTGGCAATCTTTTTGCCACTAAGGGCGACCGCGCTGAGGCTTGAGGGCGACCGCGCTGTAGGCTCGCATAAGGGCGTTGGAGTTTCTGGAAGGTAGCGCGACCGCGCTTCTGCGGAGGGCGGCCGCGCTGGGCCCGTTTCAGCAGTCCGGATTTTACGTCTGATTTTCTAGTTCCCTTGTCCATCTAGGGTTTGGTTTGTTTCCCTGGGTCATATATAAGTAAAGTTCCGCCCCAAAACTCATTGTAACAATATACAACTATTATAGTGCAAGATCCTGGCTTGGTAGTGCCCCCAGACGTAGCCAAACATATTGGTGAACTGGGTAAACAATTCCGGTGTTCTTCTTTGTGCTTTATTTCTTGTGTTTTGTTTGTGTGATCTAATCATTCTTGTAGGTTTGCTTGGTAGTGGAGGACTATATTCACAACAACTGGTATCAGAGCTCTTGGTTTCAAGATCAAGGGTGTTGTCAAGCAATCAAGAATGGGCAAAGACAAACAGGCGGTTGAGAAATTCGATGGGTCTGACTACGGATATTGGAGGATGCAGATTGAGGATCTTTTGTACAACAAGGATCTCTATAAGCCTCTGAAGGGTGTCAAACCGGAAGAAGAAGATCAGGAAGAATGGGAACTCATGGATCGGAAAGCCCTAGGGGTGGTCAGATCTACTTTGTCAAAGTGGATTGCAAAGACTACCAAGAAGGCGACAACCACCAAGGAGCTGTTGGATTATCTTACTGAGAGATTTGAAACTCCATCTGCTGCAAATAAGTTTGATTTGATACGCAAGATGGGTAGTCTCAAGATGCAAGAGGGAGGATCCTTGGCTAAGCACATCGATGAGTTTATGGATGTTATAGACTCATTGACTGCTGTGGAGATCAAATCGATGATGAGGTTCATGCGTGCTTGTTGCTAGCATCTTTACCAGGAAGTTGGATCGGAACGGTGGTAGCGATCAATGCTTCAGCAGGTAAGAAGAAATTGAAGTATGATGATGTTAAAGACTTTCTTTTGGGCGAATAAAATCGCATGAAGAAGTTGGGGACATCGAGTGCTTCGGGATCGGCTTTAGCTACTACTAGCAAGGGGAAGCTGGGTACTAGCAAACAAGGGAGAACCGAATCTAGGGAGAACGTGGTGAGTGGTAAGGGCAAAGCTGTGCAGATCAAAGATAAACCAAAGATCGCAAAGGGATCAGTTCAGTGCTATCATTGTAAGGAGTTGGGACACTACAAGAGGGATTGTCCCAATCGTGGGGGCAATTCGGTGAATGTGACAGTCGAAGGTGACGATGTGCGGTTACGAGTGTTAGTAGTGCACTAGAATCATGGGTCTTTGGATTCGGGGGCATCATTCCACTCTTGCGGGCATAAAGAAGAGATGGAAAATTACACTTCCGGTGATTTCGGTAAGGTCTATACGGCGGATGGCGAGCCTTTGGAAATCAAGGGAAGGGGGATGTCAGAATAGGAGCATCGGACGGGAAGGTCTTACATATGAATGGGGTCAGACACATTCCGGGTTTGAAAAAGAACCTATTATCAGTTGGGCAGTTGGACGAAGAAGGTTACAAGGTAACATTCGGCTGCAGAAAATGGGTTATTACCAAGGAGGACTGCGAGATCGCTCGGGGTAATAAGGAGGGGACATTGTATTTGGCGAATAACACCAAGGATAGTATCGCGGTGGCGGCAGCCAAGGGTGATACGGATTTGTGGCACTGTCGATTGGGTCACATGAGTGAGACAGGGATGAAGGTACTTTGTTCAAAGGGACTACTACCGGGTTTGAAGACAGTCAACGTGGGGATCTGCGAAGATTGTATGTTTGGCAAACAGGGGAGAAATAATTTCTCAAGGACAGGTAGAGGTTTGAGGGAAGCAAAGTTAGAACTTGTTCACACTGATTTGTGGGGACCATCTCCGGTAACTTCTCTTGGTGGTGCGTCATATTACATGACTTTTATTGATGATTCTACAAGGAAGGTCTGGGTTTATTTCTTGAAGGGAAAAGATGAAGCTTTCGAGGTGTTCAAGAAGTGGAGGGCCTTGGTGGAGAATCAGACGGGACTTAAGCTTAAGTGCTTGAGATCAGATAATGGTGGGGAGTATGAGCTTGGTGAGTTTAGGGAATATTGTGCTGCAAATGGTATTCGTATGGAGAAGACACCAATCGCCCAACGGCTCCTGTAAGGCCCCGAACTGCCTGGATACCAAGCAGGGTATGTAGAAGGATGACCAACAAAACCCTGGAACCCTCACCGCATAGGACTCCTGAAATGTCCTCCGGGTCTGCAACCTTAAGTGAGGTACCCACCAGCGAATATCCGAAGTGGATAACCTAGCCATCATCAGCTCCCAGTCACCCCGTCCCTGCCTGGCGAACCCCTTCGAGAAATCACCCAAGGGCACTGAGTCGGCAAAGCCCCTGGTAAAGCCCCAAGCCTCTTTTGCAGCCATAAAGTCAACACGGCCGGGCTCCCAGACCTCATGAAATGGTCTCCCCTAGCCATCCTATCAATGCCATGCAGGGTCTCACCCAAAACCAGTGGGATAATATCCTTCCCAGCCCTGCAATCCCTAACCATGTCCAAGAGGCCACCATGACAAATCCTCACGGACTCAGCAGTGAACAGAGACGAGAATATGCAAAGGATAAAGGCATCCATAGCCACCGTGGTCATAGCCATATCCGAAGACCCAAACCTGCCCGGGATATCAGAAAGGTCAATCCTGTCCGGAGCTATCATCATCCCCTCAGCCTCTCCCAGAGATATGTGCAGAAAAGATGCCAACTTTGCCGCCACCGGCACGTCTTTGATCATAGGAATCGATATACCCTCAATTTATGGACCCCCAATCAAGGCTCGGAAGTCTTCATAGGTTGGGACAAGCTCATTGTAAGAAAAGCAGTAAACGTGTCTACGGACGTCCCAAAATCTTGCCGCGTCCCTCAAAAGGTCCCAATCGGGCAGGAGATCCTTCAAATGCCATAAATATTTAATCTTGAAGGTGGTATCGAACAGCCCCTTGTGAGATTGAAAGTTATATCTCACCCAAGATTGAAGATCGGACAAAAAACGGTCTCTTTTCTCCTTTTGCAATCTGACGGGTTTCTCCATTGCAAGATGATCAAAGTTGATGTCTTTAGGTCAAAAATATGCTCTGGGAATAGTTGGGACAAGTCTAGGATGAAAATGAAATGAAATGGCCAAGCCTTGGTTTTATTTTGAAAAAGACCAGTCCAGACAGAACTGTTAGCCGCACGGCTTCATTTGCCCTCAGTTCCAGACCGCACGGCCTCATTTGCCATCTGCAAAAAAAAATCTGCAGCAACCCAATTTGCTGCCCAAAGGGAGTTTTCACCCCACTTTCTCAATGAAACCTGTACAAAAACATATCCAAACACCAATCATGCAGTTATGTGTCATCACAAATCATTTGGGCTCAGTTTCAGCCCCAATTCCAAGCAAAAAACCGCCCCGAAGCTCAAGTAATATGCAAATTCATAAAGCATAAATTAAAAAAGCAAATAAAACAGTAATACATTGTTTTCGCCCCATTGGCGCCCAAATAAAGCAAAAAATAGACAAAATGTGCATAAATTTGTTCATTGTTTGTTTCCTTCCTCCTAGATCAACCCTAAGAATCCTAAATCTCAACATTCCTCATCTCCATCCCCAGTCCCTTAGGATGGAGGTCAAACCCAACCAGAGCCCTAAATTCCTCAGCCGTGATATGGTCCCTCCAAGTCACAGGTCTCCCGGTGAACTGTAAGCCAGTGATAGCAGTAAAGTCTGCAGGCGTCACTGTAAGCTCCCCCCAGCTAAGGTGAAAGCTGTGGGTGGTGTCCCACCAGAACTCCGAGAGGGCCTGGATCAAACCCTTACTCTTCGAGGTCACATGAATGCCTCTGCCAATAGCCTCAACGAACAAATCAAGGCCGGTAGCCCTCACTAGCTGCTTGGGGTTCACCCCATCCTTCTCAAAGTCAGGCATCCTCTCCCATAGCCTCACAACAACTTCAGAAGGTCCCCTAGACTTGTTCTCCTGTAGGAGAACACAACAAAAAATGTGTCAGTCCTTCATCTCATTTCAAAAGCATGCATATATTCAAAAGTGCACATATTTTCAAAAGAAAAGCATTCATAAAAATTTCTAGCATCCTTTGCATAGAAAACGTGCCTTTCATCATTTGAAACACATCGTGTCAAGCACATTGCTCCCCTAAGCACAAAATTCTGATTTTCAAAATTATTTGCAAAAAAATGGCATGCATGAATCCTTTTCATCGTCCAAAATCCCGTTTCCTCATCCATGATAAAAATTGACCTAGTTCTAGCACATGCAAGAACTCCGTCACATTTTAGACAATTATTTTTCTTACTTTCAAAAAAAAAAATGGGTCATTCTCATTATTTTTCAAATAAATTACACATGCATGTTCGTTTATCTTCTTAGCCTCATAGGTTAATCAGCCAAATTCCAAAATCATCGTCAAAAATCCTAGGAAAATTTGAGAAATTCCTAAAACTCGGGTCAAGCCCTAAAATCAATCAAAATTCAATCAAAATTGATGAAATCGAGCAAATCAAGAATGCTTACCCCAACCGATTGAGGTTTCGTCGATTTGTGCTCTCCCCTACCGGAATAAAGCTTCGATTCTCCGTTCGGACAAGCTCCCTCCTCCTCCTTCGAGCGGCCTCGGAGATGTTCCTCCGTGCTTGCCTAGGCATCGAATTTCCTTTCGGATCCATCTAAATCAAAAGAAGCAAAGGGATTGAAGGATTTTCGAAAAATTCTTTCTCTCCTCTCTCTCTATTCCTCTGCAGCAGAAGGGTGGCAACGGTGCCCAATGCCCGTCCAACTCCAGTTTTAAATAAACTGGTGAAAATAAACTTCTGGCCGTGCGGCCTCTTTTGCCCCCGTATCATGCCGGGCGGCTTCTTTTTTTCTGAGTAGAAATTACATCTTTACCCTGGACTTTCCACTTGGGCATACAACTCCCATTATTTCTTAACTAGAGTAACGCTGTGATTCCAAGTATATCCGTTATCTCCAAGAAAAATTAATTTCTCTCCCCAGTCGCCTCCGTTACTTCCGTTATAACGGAATAACGCTAGGTGACAACCTCCGAATTGTCGAAACTCAAACTTAAGCTACCTCTATCACAGATCGAGAAGTACGCTCAAGTTCGCCAAACTTTAGCTACCTCTATCACAGATTGAGAAGTACGCTTAAGTTATCCAAACTTAAGCTACCTCTATCACAGATTGAGAAGTACGCTCAAGTTCTCCAAACTTTAGCTACCTCTATCACAGATTGAGAAGTACGCTCAAGATCTCCAAACTTAAGCTACCTCTATCACAGATTGAGAAGTACGCTCAAGTTCTCCTAACTTAAGCTACCTCTATCACAGATTGAGAAGTACGCTCAAGTTCTCCAAACTTAAGCTACCTCTATCACACATTGAGAAGTACGCTAAAGTTCTCCAAACTTAAGCTACCTCTATCACAGATTGAGAAGTGCGCCCAAGTTCTCCAAACTTAAGCTACCTCTATCACAGATTGAGAAGTACGCTCAAGTTCTCCAAACTTAAGCTACCTCTATCACAGATTGAGAAGTACGCTTAAATTTTCCTAACTTTAGCTACCTCTATCACAGATTGAGAAGTACGCTCAAGTTTTCCAAACTTTAGCTACCTCTATCTCCTCGATAGTGAAGTACGCTTTAGTTTTCCAGCTCCAGCTACCTCTATCCACTCGATAGTGACGTAAGCTTTAGTCTCCATCAGGTGACAACCTTCATTAATTGTCAATCAGGTGACAACCTCCATTAATTGTCAATCAGGTGACAACCTCCATTAATTGTCAATCAGGTGACAACCTCCATTAATTGTCAAATAAGGTGACAATCTCCATTAATTGTCAATCAGGTGACAACCTCCATTAATTGTCAATCAGGTGACAACCTCCATTAATTGTCAAAACCTCAAGGATCCTAGACATCGTTCCTAACTATCTAGTGATGCTTGAACTACGACCAAGGCTTGATTCCTCCGGGATACGTAGGTAGCCTTTCATAAAAGGTCCAGCCATCCGAACACTTTGGTCACCCTCTTCCTTCGTCACTCCTAAGTGATGAAGTAGCCTTTCATAAAAGGTCCAGCCATCCGACCACTTTGGTCACCCTCTTCCTTCGTCACTCCTAAGTGATGAAGTAGCCCCTCATAGAGGTCTAGATATCCGACCATATTGGTCACTTTTAGCATATCCCCAGTAGGATCAGTCGCTTGACCTCCCGGGTCACTTTCTCTTCTATTTCCCTAGCAAGAGACCAGTTTCTCTTCGCCATTCCTCAGCGGATCTTATTCTGAACTACGGCCTGGATTGATTCCTCCGGGATACGTAGGTAGCCTACTTTAGGTTCAGCCACTCGACCACTTTGGTCACCCAATCCGTCTCGGCATTCGCCAGATCGGATCCTTTTCTATCGAAAACCCCACTCGCCCTGCAAGTGACGTTGTCGAGGGGCTTCTATAAGTACCCAAATCTGGCTCATGCCTTCCGGTTAAGTTTCCCGGCAATTCCCCGGACTTTCCTAAA
The DNA here is from genome assembly GCA_022495995.1 of Adenophora triphylla var. japonica. NCBI lineage: Eukaryota > Viridiplantae > Streptophyta > Magnoliopsida > Asterales > Campanulaceae > Adenophora > Adenophora triphylla. The sequence goes on from JAFEMH010002917.1 coordinate 246,014, forward strand.
GTTTCGGAGCGATTCGGGAACTGTTTCGAACCTTCTGAGGGGTGAAGGAATTACTTGGAATTAAAAAAACACATTTTCCTTTTATATAAAAACCCTTCTAGAAGGCCACCTTGCATGATTCTAGAAAGGTGCTGAGTCATTGGGGATAATGCCGCACGGCTGCATTAGGAAAGAACTCCTAGCCGCACGGCTTCATTAGCTATTTCCAGAGTGCCTATAAATAGAGGCCTCCTCTACCCATTTTGTAAGACAGTTTTCAGCATTAAAACTCTACCAAAATATCACCACGAACATACGAAGGCGAGTGCAAAAACCCACCTCCCTCCTCCTTAAAACCTCCAAAAGTTGGTCCCTTCCCTAGGCAAACTCCAAAGAGAAGAAGGTCACCACCATTGGTAACCTCTCATCCCCCTTATCTTGCATTATACTTGTATATATGTGATATATTTGCTCCTTGCTTTACATATTACTATATATTTGCTTGGGACTTGGTATATTGTCATTAAAGGTCATATCTTTAAGCATGTAAATCATATCCCCCTCCTTTTGCATCCCTTGCATTAAAGTAGCATCTTTTGCTCATAAAAATGATATCTTTATGCATCTTTTGCACATAATATGCCATTTTCATACATAAAGTTGCATCCTTTGCACATAAAAATGTTATCTTTGCATAAAAGTTGCATCCTTTGAACTTGAAACTTCATTTTTACACATAAAGATGCATCCTTTGCATTAAAGATCATTTCTTTAACATCAAATAGCATCCTTTGCACCTAAAACCTTTTTTTATACATAAAGATGCATCCTTTGCATTAAAAATCAGTTCTTTACATCAAAAAGCATCCTTTGCAAACAAATAGCATCCTTTGCACTTAAAATGTCATCTTTTCATTAAAAATGTCATTTTTATCCTAAACATGCATTCCCTAGTCCCCTTTGGTATTTGATGCATCCTTTGGAGCGGACCGGTGTAAAGATCCTATCTTTACATCGTTTCTTCCACCTAAAGATGCCATAGTCCCTTTAGGAATGAATAAGCCTTGAACCCTATTTCTCCGATTATCACTTGAGACGAGCATAGTAGTCCCTACACAAGCTCAATCGTCTCAAGGTGTAGGATTGATGGGCTAAGGTCATTCCTATCTAAAGGACCTCACTCTTGGACCATAAAAGAGAGTCCTTCTCTCGATCACACATGACCCAAGGTCAAATAGTGATGATCACAAGTCCAAGATTAGGGCGGGATCAAAGTCCCGAACACATAAAAATCCAAGGAATCCCGAGCGATAACCAACTAAATGGTTTATATGTTCGAAAGACAACTTGGAACATTCCCCCCCTCTTTTCAACACATGCACACAAGAAAGCACACAAGCAAGCACGAAAAATGGAATCTTGGGAGACTTTCTTCGGCAAGGCACCTTGAGTGAACGACGATCCGTTCTTCCCAAGGGGTAACTTAACCTCCGAACCCTAATTCCTTTTTTTCAAAGTTTTGAGGAAATCAAAATGGCGTGGCGACTCTGTTTTCAAATTAAACCGGATGTTTTCAAACTCAAGTGAATCCAAGTTAAAACACAAAAAGAATTTGGGCACCACATTCACAACGGCCGCACCAAGAGAAGTGCACGGCCGAACCAAGGTAAAGAGAAAAGAACAAATCAAATCATAGCAATTTAAAATAGATTAAAGATATCACATAAAACAATAAAAGAAAAGGAAAAGTAGAATTTCTCATATTTTCATCACAAAATCTTGGGAAAACGCATTTTTTCATATAGTTAGGAAAACGTGTTTTTAAACCATGCGCGGTGGCAATTTGTAATTAACTGGCGATTTTCAAAAATGTGTGTGGTAGCATTTTCGTAAATACCGGATGTTATCAACTTAAGTTGGCATTCGTCAACTCTGGTGCTATCACTATTTAAATTAACATTGGAATTCTTTCATACATGTGCTGGCACTCTTGAACACATGTGTTGACACTCATCGGAACACATGCTCTAGCACTCAATAACAAAATTTATAAAAACTTCAAAGGCCCGTTTGAAAGTCTAAATGACATATTTTGGGTTTTATAAACCTTGTACCACGAACCGATATCCAGTGACTTTAGTAGGTATCGAAATTACCTTTAATTTGATATGATGTGTGTTTCGTGTTTATCATGTGTTAAAAGTTATAATTCACTGCTTTTTGACAGCTTTCTGGGTTGACTCTGCAGAGATCCAAATAGAAACTGGATTATGCAAATATCAAGCAGATTATGTCTCAGACAGAAAACTTTAAAGATGTAAAAGGGGTTTACATCAACATTATGGTCTCAATCCCTAAGACACATCTTGTGATCAAATCAATGGTGATGTGCCCTCCTTGGGAGATAAATCAATTTGTATCACTGTAAATCAAGGAAGATAGATTAATAGGCAAGCACCAGAGATCTAGGCTAATGACATTTAAATAAAAACTGGAAAAATTGGACTGATCATGAGAAAGCCCAAGAAACTGCTGCAGATGCAAAAGAGGCCTGACGGCCATTAATGTGGGTAGTACGGACCCTTATGTCATTATCTGTGTTTTTTACAGTTTCTCAATTCGAATTTGAAAAGATCCAAACAAGATCTGGAAATATGCAGAAACGAATCAAATCTAGGCTACAACAGAATCTGTAAAGACTATGCAAGAGATAAACATTATCATATCAACTCTAAGGCTTCATTCCTCAAGAACATTTCAATAGTTGTGTGATTTCATGGAGAGAGAACTCAAATGATATCATGTGTGATTTAAGAATAAGAAAAGAAAAAGAGACTAAAGCATATAAATAGATCTACATTTAGTCAACTAGACATTTCAAACAATGACAAGATTTGTAAACAATAACAATAATATAAAGGGATTTAGGGGTTCAAGTAAATGTAGAAGGAGAGTTTACCAATGGTGGCTCACTTCTATCTCTTGGTTGGGTTGGTAGCTTGAGCTAGATCCTCTTCTTGGATGAGAGTTTTGTATTTTAGGAGAGAGAAAGGGAGTCTGAAACTCAGCAGAGTTTCCCCTAGTTTGCTGAAAGGAAAAAGAGGTCCATAAAATGATGGGGGGAAGGGTTTTATTTATAGTTGATGTCTTTTACAAAAGGGGCCATACGGATTGTCCTAAAGAGGCCGTACGTAATGTTCTACTGTAACAGCCTCAAAAGCGTCTAGATCGTTCCGGCAATTGTCTAGATAAGGTTTTTTTTTATCATATTTTTAGTATTCTAGCGAGGTTCTTTTCCAGTTTCTTATACCAGAATGATCCTTACTCACTTAAAAAGGAATTAATGCCCGAAGGGCCCCGAATCATCCTATATTTCCTAGATAGTCCCTTAAAGTCCTTCTCGTGCACTTTTGGTGGAAGTCGATTCAGATTGGGGTACTTACAGAGCCCCTCGGCAATGGTACTTATGGAGGAAGTAGGGTTGATGATTAAAAATAAGAATTTCGAACTGGTGAGCTGCCAATATAGGATGATGCAGGTAGAGAAAGACAGATTTCGGCAGCTTCAGAAACGGAATTATTATTTACTTATCTTTTATTATTTTCTTTGTATTTTTGGAATTATTATTAGATAGGTAATATTTTAATGTTTTAGAATAGATTTAGGAGATATTTTGTTATTCTTGAGTCCTATTATGTTACCATATAGCTTAGAGGTAATTTTAGTAGGTTTTGACTTGTTTTCCAAGTTGTAGGAGTCATATAAAATAGGGTTATATGTTAAATCCGAAAATTAGAGACTTGTTGATTATTGAATAAAGAAAATAAAGGAAAGACTGAGGCTTTCTTTATCTAGGGTTTGTAACCCATTGTGTCTGGTTCTTTCCGTTCGGTATCAATCTCAAGGCTTCATTCGACATCATTTGGTATTAGAGCCCTGGACGAGGGTATCGATATTGATGGCCGAACGAGGGCGTAGTGTTCGTGGCGGAAAAGATGTTCGTGGAAGGAACCGTGGAGCGGATTCCAATCAAGACGTTCATCATCGCAAACGTGGCATACGTGATATTGAGGTAGATGAAGTGCGAAAGCAGATTCAACAACTTCAAAACTTTCAGGCGCATGTGGAGCATCCACCAATGGGTTCAGATTCAGATTTATCATTCGAGGATATGGAGTTTCATAAAGGGGTCACTCCCTTCAACCAGGGTCACGAAATTGGGTCCTGGAATGCGACAGATCCTTCAAGGGATATCGAGGCAGAAATCGAGAGTCCGAGGATTGAAGGTATGGCATATCCAAATGTATTTCGCGTCCCATTATCTATTGTTACTGTTGAAGGGGTTTTTGACATGTGTGACTGTGATATTTGTCAATTGGAAAGGTCATACTCGGTTGATCGAAAAACACCTTGTTCAAAATTTCTATCAGATGAATTGTCGAGAAATTTTGGGTTCGTTATGTGTTTTTATCCGTATGAAGATCCTTTCGATTGGTTGTTCTCCGGTCAGATTTGCCATTAAACAGTCAAGAAATTGTTATTTGAAGATTGTGTTACATATTTTTTGGCGGATTGGATGGATTTAGTGAAAAGCAATCGTAAGTATACAGTGTGTCAAAGGTTGAAGGATAAATTTTGAGAAGTGTTTCCAAAAGCAACAATCCAAATTCGAGGTCGAATTTTTTCTAAGAAGGGAAGAATGATGCAGGTAGAGACAGGCAGTTTTCGGCAGCTTCAGAAACAGAATTATTTTTTACTTATCTTTTATTATTTTCTTTGTATTTTCAGAATTATTATTAGATAGATAATATTTTGATGTTTTAGAATAGATTTAGGAGATATTTTATTATTCTTGAGTCCTATTATGTTACCATATAGCTTAGGGGTAATTTTAGTAGGTTTTGACTTGTTTTCCAAGTCGTAGGAGTCATATAAAATAGGGTTATATGTTAAATTCGAAAATTAGAGAGTTGTTGATTATTGAATAAAGAAAATAAAGGAAAGACTGAGGCTTTCTTTATCTAGGGTTTGTAACCCATTATATCTGGTTCTTTTCGTTCGGTATCAATCTCAAGGCTTCATTCGACATCATTTGGTATCAGAGCCCTGGACGAGGGTATCGATATTGATGGCCGAACGAGGGCGTATTGTTCGTGGCGGAAAAGATGTTCGTGGAAGGAACCGTGGAGCGGATTCCAGTCAAGACGTTTATCATCGCAAATGTGGAATACGTGATATTGAGGTAGACGAAGTGCGAAAGCAGATTCAACAACTCCAGAACTTTCAGGCGCGTATAGAGCATCCACCGATGGGCAGATTTAGATTTATCATCCGAGGACATGGAGTTTCATAAAGGAGTCACTCCCTTCAACCAGGGTCACGAAATTGGGTCCAGGAATGCGACATATCCTTCAAGGGATATCGAGGCAGAAATCGAGAGTCGGGGGATTGAAGGTATGGCATATCCAAATGTATTTCGCGTCCCATTATCTATTGTTACTGTTGAAGGGGTTTTTGATGATCCATCATCACCCTTTGTTTTATTAGACAGTTTTTGATCAGTTTGTTGATTGGTCAAAACCTCCGATTTTTGACATGTGTGACTGTGATATTTGTCAATTGGAAAGGTCATACTCGGTTGATCGAAAAACACCTCGTTCAAAATTTTCGTCAGATGAATTGTCGAGGAATTTTGGGTTCGTTAAGTGTTTTTATACGTATGAAGATCCTTTCGATTGGTTGTTCTCCGGTCAGATTTGTCATCAGGCTGTCAAGAAATTGTTATTTGAGGATTGTGTTACATATTTTTGGGCGGATTGGATGGATTTAGTGAAAAGCAATCGTAAGTATACAGTGCGTCGACGGTTGAAGGATAAATTTCGAGACGTGTTTCCAAAAGCAACAATCCAAATTCGAGGTCGATTTTTTCTAAGAAGGGAAGAATGATGCAAGTAGAGACAGGCAGATTTCGGCAGCTTCAGAAACGGAATTATTATTTACTTATCTTTTATTATTTTCTTTGTATTTTCAGAATTATTATTAGATAGGTAATATTTTGATGTTTTAGAATAGATTTAGGAGATATTTTGTTATTCTTGAGTCCTATTATGTTACCATATAGCTTAGGGGTAATTTTAGTAGGTTTTGAGTTGTTTTCCAAGTCATAGGAGTCATATAAAATAGGGTCATATGTTAAATCCGAAAATTAGAAACTTGTTGATTATTGAATAAAGAAAATAAAGAAAAAGCTGAGGTTTTATTTATCTAGGGTTTGTAACCTATTGTGTCTGGTTCTTTCTGTTCGGTATCAATCTCAAGGCTTCATTCGACAACATTTGGTATCAGAGCCCTGGACGAGGGTATCGATATTGATGGCCGAACGAGGGCGTAGTGTTCGTGGCGGAAAAGATGTTCGTGGAAGGAATCGTGGAGCGGATTCCAGTCAAGACGTTCATCATCGCAAACGTGGCATACGTCATATTGAGGTAGACGAAGTGCGAAAACAGATTCAACAACTCCGGAACTTTCAGGCGCGTGTGGAGCATCCACCGATGGGTTCAGATTCGGATTTATCATCCGAGGACATGGAGTTTCATAAAGGGGTCACTCCCTTCAACCAGGGCAGGAATGCGGCAGATCCTTCAAGGGATATCGAGGCAGAAATCGAGAGTTCAAGGATTGAAGGTATGGCATGCGTCCCATTATCTATTGTTACTGTTGAAGGGGTTTTTGATGATCCATCATCACCCTTTGTTTTATTAGACAGTTTTGATCAGTTTGTTGATTGGTCAAAACCTCTGATTTTTGACATGTGTGACTGTGATATTAGTCAATTGGAAAGGTCATACTCGGTTGATCGAAAAACACCTTGTTCAAAATTTCCGTCAGATGAATTGTCGAGGAATTTTGTGTTCGTTAAGTGCTTTTATTCATATGAAGATCCTTTCGATTGGTTGTTCTCCGGTCAGATTTGTCATCAGACTGTCAAGAAATTGTTATTTGAGGATTGTATTACATATTTTTGGACGGATTTGATGGATTTAGTGAAAAGCAATCGTAAGTATACAGTGCATCGACGGTTGAAGGATAAATTTGGAGACGTGTTTCCAAAAGCAACAATCCAAATTTGAAGTCGAATTTTTTCTAAGAAGGGAAGAATGATGCTGGTAGAGACAGGCAGATTTCGACAGCTTCAGAAATAGAATTATTATTTACTTATCTATTATTATTTTCTTTGTATTTTCAGAATTATTATTAGATAGGTAATATTTTGATGTTTTAGAATAGATTTAGGAGATATTTTGTTATTCTTGAGTCCTATTATTTTACCATATAGCTTAGGGGTATTTTTAGTAGGTTTTGACTTGTTTTCGAAGTCGCAGGAGTCATATAAAATAGGGTCATTTGTTAAATCCGGAAATTAGAGACTTTTTGATTATTGAATAAAGAAAATAAAGGAAAAGCTGAGGCTTTCTTTATTTAGGGTTTGTAACCCATTGTGTCTGGTTCTTTCCGTTCGGTATCAATCCCAAGGCTTCATTCGACATCATAGGAGATAAACAAATTCAGGGAGTCATAAAAAAGGGTGGCCAGAGTGGTCGGATGGTTGGACCTTGTTATGAAAGGATTCCTACATATCCCGGGTGGGAATCAAGTCAAACGTAGCTCGAAATCCAACAGTAATGTCTAAGAAGGATGTGATAAGGATGACCAGAAATGGGCGACACTGAGGTACTATCCGATTCTGAAAACTCAACACTGAAAAGGCGGCAACCCGAAATTCTCAACCATGCCTTGCTCGCTACGGTAAAGGGGAGGTAATGTACTCGGGGCAAACTCGGAAAGGTGTTTGGCTAAAGGTTGGGGCTTATGCAACATGCTGTTACTATTAATTATATGTAGAAGTTTACTTAAAATGCATTTTATATAGTCCTAAATGGTTGAAAAACTTTTCTATTTCGCAATTACTCTAGATCGTGGATCATTGGAGTCAAACACCACGTCTATAGACCTCTCGTTTTTCACCTGTATTGCACTCTCCCAAGGACGGATAATGTCGGGTGAAGATCCTATAGGGCAATCAGATTCCACTGACCGAAAAGTAAACGAATCTAAGGACTTGTGTGTCATATAGGTTTTAATGCATACGCGACGCGAAATATAGCCAGAGTCGATGAGGAAAGTCAAGTTCGGATCAAATTTTCCTAACAAAATTTCGGCATGACTTTTCCTTAACTTGCTTTCGCAAGGGATCTTGACCTCGGCGTTGACTCGAGAATAATTAACATGGATTATACATTAAAGTTATTATAACACGGCTTCACATTGAATGTTAAGTCATACACTATGCAAGTCAAAGATAAAGTCAATACAAAAAGTCAAGATTGGGTCAAATTTGCCTAACAAAATTTCAGCATGATCTCTCCTTAATTTGCTTTTGCAAGGGATCTTGACCTCGGCGTTGGCTCAAGAATGACTAACAAGGAATACTCCCTCCGTCCCGATAATTGCTTCACCATTTTTGCCCGGCACCCAAATTAAGGAAATTGGTAAGTGGAGAAAAAGTTGTGAGTGTAATAGTAAAATAGGAGAGAGAATGAGTAGAGGAAATAGTAAATTTGAAAAATGTTGTGAGTGTAATAGTAAAATAGGAGAGAAAATGAGTGGGTGGAATAGTAAAGATTCTTTGTCATTTTAGGAAAGGTGAAGCTTCTAATGGGACGCCCTTTTAGGAAATTGGTGAAGCTTTTATTGGGACGGAGGGAGTATGCGTTAAGTCTTTATGACACAGGCTAGACCAAAAACAAACCAAGTCATGGTAAAAAGGGTGTGACACAGACTGTGTATGGTTGACACTGGCTAGGATGGGATAGTTGGGATGGAACTGTGAGCGCAATAGAGGTATAGTAAGACCTTCGAGCTGAACGACTTTAAATCACCTGCATGAAAAGAAGAAAACTAACACAAAGAAAGTATTACTGAGATAGAGAAATAGAGAGGGATACGTGAGAGAGAGAAGAGGAGGAAGGAGACGTGATTTGAGAGACCAACTTAACTTTTGGTTATTTCATATTATTCAATATATAGGGCTCTTTACATTACTTAAAACTAGGAAGATAATTGATACACACTACCTAATTCTAGCAAGATAATTGTTAGTCAAAGTTATCCTAATTAAGATCCCTACATTAGTAGGATAGTTACAAAATGGAATAAAGCTAGGAAATATACAATATATGAATGATTTGATCTGCACAATTTGAGGGTCACGACAGTGTGCCCTTAATTCATGTTACTTGGCTTTCACCCCCCCTCAAGCGAAGCGGAGTGGAACAGAGTTGAAGCTTGCCTGAGAGTAACGAAAAACGAGTAGTTGCAAGACTTTTTGTAAAAATATCAGCTACTTGGTCCGAAGAGGATATATGATGTAACCGAAGAAATCCTCGATGATGAAGCTCACGTACAAAGTGAAGATCAATTTCAATGTGACGTGTGTGAGCATGAAAAATAGGATTCTTGGACATGTGAAGAGCTGAAATATTATCACAATAAAGAATAGGTGGAGCAAGCGGTATGCCAAGTTCCTGAAACAAATAACCAAACCATTTAAGTTCAGCAGCTGTTGATGTTAGAGCTCTATACTCAGATTCACTACTCGACCGAGAGACAGTATGTTGCTTTTTAGCTGTCCAAGCGATGAGATTTGGACCAATAAAAACACAAGCACCTGTAGTGGACCGACGATCATCTGGTGAGCCTGCCCAATCGGCATCACAAAATGCAGTAATAGAAGTGTCTCGAGAAGAGCTGAAAGAGAGGCCAAGGGACACCGTACCTTTCAGATAACGAAGTATACGCTTCACGGCTTGCATGTGAGAGGTACGGGGGGAGTGCATGTACTGGCACACTTGGTTAACTGCAAACGACAAGTCCGGTCTAGTAAGTGTAACATACTGAAGTCCTCCAACCATGCTACGGTAAAGGGTAGCGTCGGGGAGGATATCACCGTCTCTAGCATTAAGATGAATACCCGGAGCAAGAGGTGTCGGGGCAGGCTTGCATAGGTGCATGTTAAACTTATGAAGTAGATCAGAGGCATACCTAGACTGATTCAAGTGTAGGTGAGTAGAAGTGCGGGTTGCTTCAATACCCAAGAAAAAACTTAGAGGTCCCAAACGTCTGCTTTCAAAGGTAGAGCAAATGGAGTCAATAACTTAGTTGACTGCCGTAGTGCTAGACCCGGTAACCAGAATATCATCTACATACACAAGTATGGCCACTGTACAGTCTGAACGATGTCTAACAAATAGGGAAGAGTCTGCCCTACTGTTGAAAAACCCCAAAGTGAGAAGAAAATCATGTAGTCTATGGAACCAAGCACGTGGAGACTGTTTGAGCCCATAAAGAGCTCGATGAAGACGACACACATGATTAGGAAATTATGGGTTAGTGAAGCCGGGTGGCTGAGACATATACACTTCTTTAGATAGAATACCGTTAAGAAATGCATTGCGAACATCAAGTTGCTCAATAGGACATGCTCGAGAGTGAGCTAGGGAGAGAACCGAGCGAATAGTGGCCGGCTTAACAACAGGCCTGAAAGTCTCGTCATAATCAATGCCCTCTTGTTGAGTATATCCTTGAGCAACAAGTCGAGCCTTGTAGCGCTCAAGAGAACCATCAGCTTGTCGTTTAATTTTATAGATCCAACGACTACCAACCACGTTATGATTCGCCGGTAATGGAACAAGTGACCACGTACCATTTTTATGAAGAGCGGTGATTTCCTCTAGCATAGCCTTTTGCCAATGAACAAGTGGAGCGGCTTGCTTAAATGTACGAGGTTCAAAAAACAGAGAATCATTTGTTGTTGCAGCAAGAGCAAAATGATGTTTCGGCTTAAAAATACCCGCTTTAGATCGAGTAACCATAGAGTGACCACCAAGGGCAGGTTCTGTTGGCACTGGAGGGGTTGTTTGCTGATTATGTAATGGACTGGAAGTCTGAGTAGCCGAGATTGTGGGCTGAGAACAGGAGGTTGATCCGGCATGTTGTAGTGAACTGTGAGAAGTGGTGGCCTGGTCCAAACTGAAGGGTACTGGGATGATGTCGGACCTGATGGAGTTCGGCCCCACTGATTCAATCATTTGTGAGATGGGAGTAGCCAGTGGGATTGGAGAAGAAATATTGGGCTCTTGTTCAATCACATGTTGAGCTGGCGCTAAGGAGGAGTTGTCTGGGCCAGAAGAAAGCAACAATGGATCTGAGAATTCTGAAGTGGCCACTTGCATTTGATGGGTCACTGCTGGAACAGTGGCAGGTTGTTCGCATGAGCTTCTAGTTTGAATAGAGCTCGGCTGTGCTGTCTCAAAAGAATTGTGAACATAATAAAAGTGATTCTCATCAAATACAACATGACGAGATATATATATCCTCCCAGTTAGTGGATTGAAACACCTATAGCCTTTACACATTAAATCATACCCGAGAAACACACATGGGGTGGATTTTAGCATCAACTTGTGACTATTGTAGGGCACAAGGTTAGGAAAACATGTGCACCCAAATGTCTTGAGAAATCTATAGTCTGGACGTCGTTGCCACAATTTCTCGTATGGAGAAATATATTTGTGTTGTCTCATGGGTAGACGATTTATAAGGAAAACAGCTGTGGTAAATGATTCAAGCCAAAACTTGTATGGGACATGAGATTGTGCCAATAAACAAAGCCCCATTTCAACTATGTGCCGGTGCTTACGTTCAACAACTCCGTTCTGTTGTGGAGTGTAAGGACAAGAAGAACGGTGACCAATGCCATGTGTAACCAAGAACTTAGAGAACTCACGATTAATAAATTCACCTCCCCCATCCGTTTGAACAGTTTTTATGGTGTAAATTTCAGAAATTTTGTGAGATAATTGATTCTCTATAAGAGTCTTAAACTCAGAAAATACGGACAAGACATCTGATTTATGAAACAGCGGAAAGAGCCATACATAGCGAGAAAAATCATCGACTATAGACAAATAATATTTAAATCCAGAAACGGAGGGAACATGAGAAGGTCCCCAAACATCCAAATGTAATATAGCCAATGGTTTAACAGAATTAAAAGAACGAGTTTGAAATGGGAGATTACAAGATTTGCCTAAAGGGCAAAAATGACACATCTCCTTATTTTTTATAGACCCACTAACAGGAATCCTAACATTCTTAACTAAACAATCTAAAATGTGAGAAGAGGGGTGTCCCAATCGGGCATGCCAAGTGGCTGAAGAGGCACGTTCCCCAATCAATGCCAAGGAATTAATGCGAGAACTGGGAACGAACGACAGAGTGTAAAGGTCTCCCGAGTGCTTGCGTAAAGAATGGTCTTCTTGGTACGAGTGTCCTTCACACAAAAACCAAATGCAGTAAGTTCAAAGAAGCAGTTATTATCTAGACAAAACTTACGGATTGAAAATAATGAACGACTAATCTTAGGCACATGTAAGACAGTATTCATATGAAACTTGCGATTTTGAGCAGAAAACTGATTTGAACCAATATGAGCAATAGGAATTGAAGTACCATTAGCAACTACGATAGAATCGTTACCTGAGTACGGAGAATACTGCTGCAGGACATCCGGATCAGATGTCATGTGATTAGTCGCTCCGGAATCAAGAACAAACGACACGGGAGCTATAGGAGACGAACCACCGGGTGCTATATGGGACTGTGGATAGTATTGAGCATGATAGGCATAGTTTCCCCTTTGGTAACAGGTGTCAGCCTCATGACTTGGTTTTCTACAGAGTTGACATACGGTGGTGTGTGGGTCGTGACTGAGAAAATGGTTGGGGGGTGTGTACGGAACTGGGGCAGTGGGGAAGTTTGGCCGAGGGGGAGCGAAGGGTCTTGATGGTTGGAAGCTTTGAGGAAATGGCAGAATACCCTTTCCATGGTTCCTATTTTTGTTGCGGTTGTTATTTCTATGGTTACTCCCTCCATGGTTCGAGTTTGGTACAAAAAATAAGTTCCCAGAATTTGATGGAGCAAACGCCCGAGGGTATCTTCAATAGAGGTGTCACCCTTAGAGTTTTGAGTGGTGATGAACTCTTTGTAGGTGTGACCCAAACCACCTAGGATCCGACTGCGGAGAGTTTGAGTGGACACAGTCATACATGGGGCACTGCCGTCTGTCGAATGACAATTACCCGAATTGGAGTTCCCTCTTTTTGTTCTTGGTTGGATAAAAGCAACCGTCACTGCAGAAGTTCAACCTCATGTAAATCCCTGCAAAACTGCACCCGAGGCATGGGATCTCCTTGCAAAGGAGTTTGGTGTTGCCTCCATCAAATTCTGGGTAATTGTCATTCGACAGACGGCAGTGCCCCATGTATGACTGCACGTTAAAAAGGGTAGGGAGATTATGTTTGTTGCGACCATTCTCGGAATCGGTGGTAGCCAAGGTTTTTGTTGCGTCAGCCATGGCTATTTTGAAGTTGCTCTGATACCATGAACGACTTTAAATCACCTGCATGAAAAGAAGAAAACTAACACAAAGAAAGTATTACTGAGACAGAGAAATAGAGAGGTATACGTGAGAGAGAGAAGAGGAGGAAGGAGACGTGATTTGAGAGACCAACTTAACTTTTGGTTATTTCATATTATTCAATATATAGGGCTCTTTACATTACTTAAAACTAGGAAGATAATTGATACACACTACCTAATTCTAGCAAGATAATTGTTAGTCAAAGCTATCCTAATTAAGATCCCTACATTAGTGGGATAATTACAAAATGGAATGAAGCTAGGAAATATACAATAGTATATGAATGATTTGATCTGCACAATTTGAGGGTCACGGCAGTGTGCCCTTAATTCATGTTACTTGGCTTTCACGAGCTGTATCTCGAACCACCCTAGGTTAGGTTGTAATGTGCAGTGTACAAGATAGGGAGGGAGTATTGTGAGGTAGCTAGTTATTTTTCAAGTAAACAGAGGGATTTTCAAAATGTGTTTTAAAGGTATGCACCAACTATTTACAAAAAAAAAAACATTTTTCTTTGAAAACAACATTTATTATTTTGAAAACCAAAAAGATTTTTTAAAACAGTAAACATAAACAGTTTCAAAGTACAGTTGCGACCACCATAATGTCCCCAAAACCTGTTAGAATGCCATGAATCATCAAACTGATCCTGATGAGCCTTGCAAAACAGTTCGTACGGCCATGCAAGAGGAGTGAAAGTTTCGTGTAGCTAGGTAGCTTCAATCACACAACAGACAACGGATGTGAGTACATATGTGTCTCACAACTGTCCACACATCCACAGATAATGCAGCGGAATAAAACAATTTAAAAGCAATAACTCAAAAATTATTTACGCTTACTGATCAATGTGATCAGCAAACTAGGCTTACGCCCAAAAACTTTTCACTATAAAAACTTTTGTTGCTTACAAAAACAAATAAGTGAAAAACTAAAATATGAAAATACTAAACGAGTTCTAATCACCTTCTACGACAAGAACAACTCTCCTTTCCCAAGTAGGACCTATTCTAGTCAGAAGTAAAACAAGAGAACTCTATGAAAATCTAGATGTGAGTTACGGATGTAAGGCACAACCTTCACTCACAACCTAAAATCAACAATGTCGAAAACTATGAAGAATATGTATTTTTCTCTCTAAAATCCGTAGCTTCTCTTGTGCTGAATGCCTTGTATTTATACTGCACCATGGAGAAGATCTTCACGTGATCGACATCTTCCTTTGTGAGATCTCTTTTCCTATATGAAAACATAAAACACACTCACAAAGAAATAGAATATTAGAGGGTTAGTCCTAATATAAAACTATGTACATAAATAAACAATATTTACTATATTTACAATTCCTTGTCAAAGTAGGACAAGAATAAATCTTCCATGAAAGTCCCAAAATCTTCTTACCATATAGAAGTCTTTTGAAATAAGGAAACATGAATATGTTCCCACAAAAATCACGTTTTCAATCTCCCCCTATTTTGGACTTTTTGGTCAAAACCAAAGATTTATGATAAACACAATTTATGACCATAAAATATAGATGAAGGCATAACTCCCCCTGAATGGATGTGTGTCGAGATGTGTATACACATCCACACATAAAAGCTGCATAAACCAAGTTAGAGCAGAATACTAGCAGTTCATTAAAAACTAAAACAAAACAACCATTCAGCAAAATCCTAATTAAAGCTATTACAACCCATTGTTTAAAAAGTAAAACTAAAGCAGAAATTAAAAATTGTCTTGACAACCATTTAGAGTAAAAACAAAAAACTTTCTCCCCCTAAATTAAAGTTCCCAGTGCTTCCAAAACAATAGACAGATACAACAAAGATCCCATTTTTTATTTCCAAGATAAGAGCATAGTTACGTAACTTGATTCTCCCCCTTTTTGACTAGAAAATTTAGCATGCCACCTGAGAAGTCTATCCTTAAGGGCTTTAAAATTATTGGCATGAGCAGTGGAGGTTTGAACTTGAGCTTCAACAAGGGCAATTTCAGCATCCAAATCCTTCATTTGTGCCTCAAAAGGATCTTCAGATGTGTCCACATCTGGTATAGCAATTTCAGGTACAGCACCCAAAGGGAGATCAACATATCTTTGCTTAGGATCTAGAAGGGTTTTGATCTCCTTAAACAAATCAAATTTTTCAACCTTTTTTTCATTTTTCTCAGCCTTAACACCATTTGCAACCAGAATTTGAGAGATTAGAAAGGGATAGGGTAAAGACCACTTCTTAGAGGGTGACTCTCCATATGCACAGATTTTCCTAAAAATGAAATCCCCAAAGTTGATATTCCTATTAATGCCCAACCTATAAAGAAGATCAGCTTGCACCCTAGTCACAGAGGTTTTGTTATTTGAGGGGCAAAGGTTGGCAGCAAGGATAGTATGGAGAAAGCAATATAGAGAGGACAAAGAACCACTTCCCAAATCTTTAGGCTTCACAGGCCAAGAGGTTACTTTGCCATGAGTGATGGCAGACACAACTTCTTCATCAGACACACCAACCAATTGATCCACAAAATTATCCAAGCCAAGAATCAATAATCATAGCAGGGGAAAAGGGAACAAACTTGCCTCTAACATAGACAGAGAGGGGAGAGTAGCATCTATCTAGACCTTTAGTCAGGTTGGCATAAAATTCATACACCATCTTAGGATAGAAAGGGAGAGGGTGATCCACAGTTAAAAACATGCCTCTCTCTTCAAAAAATTTATCCATTCCTAAATTGAAGAAAGTTTCCCTATCTCTTTTCATCTCCACAATAAAAGTCTTATTAGAAATCAGACCATACCTTTCAGAGGCATCCTTGGTTAGAAATTTCTTAGAAAAGGGTTTAGGGGCAGCAGTAATGGAAAGAGTTGAAGAAATACCCTTATCAGCCTTCTTTCTGGTGGATGTGCGTCTGGATGTGTGCACATCTTCAGACACATCCTTTGTAGGAGCTTGCTCTTTGACAGATTCTACCTCTGTCTTATCACCAGAAGAGGTATCCTTTTCTTGATCCTCTTTTCCTTGTTCAATTTCATCCCTTCCCAGCTTGAAGTTGACATCTGAGACAGTATCATCACTCTCATAGTTAGACTCAGATTCAAAGACTTCTTCCTCAATAGGCTCTAGGTCAGTAGCAGCCACCTTTTTCTTTCCTTTCAACTCCATCAAAATATTTGCTAGAGGCTCCTCATCACTAAACACAAAAAGAGTCATCAACAGGATTTGTATCCTCAGGAACAGGAGCATCAGCAACAGGAATAGGAGCATCAACAACAGGAGTAGGAGTAGGAATGGGGATAATAGGATCAGATGGCTTAGATGGAACAGGTTCAATGGTTTCAGCATGGGAAACAACTACAGAAGGAGCAGTAGCAGGGGCAACAACTGAGGGAGGAGGATTTGCAGATTGAGCCCTAGTTCTAACAAGAGGAGCAATTACCTCTTCTTCTTCTTCTTCTTCTTCTTCTTCTTCTTCTTCTTCTTCTTCTTCTTCTTCTTCTTCTTCTTCTTCTTCTTCTTCTTCTTCTTCTTCGAGAGTAATGGCAGTAGATGGCTTCCCACCTGGTTTCTTCAAGTTCTTCAGCTTGTCAGCTTCTGACAGTTTCCTAACCCTATGCGATCGACGTAAATTGCGTTGGGGCACAGGAGTCACAGCATGGCTCAGGGGTTTAGCTGGAGTAATCTTCCTCTTTTTGGTTGAAGAGGGTTCAACAGAGGATGGAACAGGGGCGACAATCGATGGTTGTAAAACCGGAGAGATTGGAGCATTAGGGTTTTCAGAAGTTGGTGGAACAGACAATGGTTCCAATGTAGGAGATTTTGAGGGAGATCGTTCCATTGAGGAGCTAGACGAAGATGATGGGGGAGGAATTTCGGCAAGAAACTTAGCTATTACAGGGTTGGCGACAATGGTGGCTTCTCCTTTAGCTACAGCAATAGGTTCGACGTCAAGCACATCTTCTTCACGAATGTGGGTATGATCGGCCATTTAAACTAAAGATTGGGGTTAGGTTGAACAGTGGAAGAGGAATTAATGCAATGTGTGTGAAATTGTGTGCAGAAGGAAGGAAGAACAAAAGGTTTTAGCAAGGGTTTATGGGGGATGGGACGGATGTGAGGGCTCATAAATACTCACAGCTCCCCCTTTCCAACTGAAACTTGGAATCCTTCTCCAAAAAGGTCTCACACAACCCAAATTCCTTAGGAGTCCTCCAACGGCTAGAAACCTTTGAGATTACCACACACAACCACCTTCGAAGAAATAGGGGATCAAAATAAAACAAGATTTTGATAGATTTTTATGGAAACAAAAATAATTCAGCCATATCTTTATTTAAAAAAGAATTCCAATCGAATTTTTCAACATTTTCAAACAAGGAATGATACACACCTTTTCTTTCATGAAAGATATTGGATATCAAAAACCTATAAAATCAAAGAATGAAGTAAGAAAGAAAATTAATTAACTAGTATATTTACAAAGCTCCTATATGACCTAAAAAATGCAATATGCCTAGCATGATGCAAACACACAAGTGATGGAAATATTCTCAGCTTATGGATGTGGCATAGGATGTGAGTCACATATGGGAACACATTTAGATCACAAAAAGTCAATGAGCAATAATCCAATCTGCACAACCTCTAGGATGCATCCACCAATTTTTTTGTTGTGAATTTTTGCATTGTGAGTAGCTTTCACTTTACTTGATCCCAAAGATAGCCCTTTTTCCCAATGATCTTGTCAAGTTTGACTTCAAGTTTTCTTATGAAAATCACTTGATCTCAATGGTCTGGCTTCATACTAAGGGTGAAGCAGCTGTTTCTCACATATATTTTTTCTTTTATAGCACCCACTGTGAGATACTTAGGAAGGTTATATCAAGTCACCAAAAGATGACATGAACAGGAAGTGCTCACAATTAAGTGATCAAAGATAATGTCAAAGATGAAGACTCACAAGTGACCACACTGAGAAATTTCGTGCTAATGCATGATTTTTTTTTTTTTGATTTTTTATTTTTATAATTTTTTTTTCAGTTAATCTAATATACAGATGTGTTAGAGGATGTGAGACACATTTGTGCTCACAACCTTAGATATCACACAAACCAAGAGACTTCCTCAAGGAGGAAAATCTCTCCAAATCTAATGCCTTTGTAAATATATCAGCCAATTGATTTTCAGTCCCAACAAATTCCAGACACACAGTTTTTTGTTCTACAAGATCTCTAATGAAATGATGTCTAATATCAATGTGCTTTGTTCTAGAATGTTGGACAGGATTTTTAGATATGTCCAAGGCACTTTTGTTATCACAAAAAGCAGTCAAAATTTTGCTATTCAATTCATAATCTTTCAACATTTGATTCATCCAAAGCAGTTGTGTGCAGCAACTCCCAAGGGCAACATATTCAGCCTCAGCAGTGGATAAAGACACACAATTCTCGCTTCCTACTATACCAAGACACAAGGTTATTTTCTAGGTAGAAACATCCACCTGTGGTACACTTTCTATCATCACTATTTCCAATCAATCGAATCAAGTGTACCCAACCAAATTGGTGTTTGTTTATTTGGAGTAATGCACCCTAGGTTCACAAATTCCACCTACATATCTAATAATTATTTTCAAGGCTTTCGATGGGCCACCTTAGAGTTGGCTTGGTATCTTGCACAGACACACACCGTACATAATATCAGTCTACTTGCAAACGAGGTAAAGTAGACTTCCTATCATGCTTCGTACAAAGGTTTGATCAACACTCTCACCATCAGAATCATGGCTTAGATTTTGGGAAGATCCCATTGGGGTTCTTTGATGTGAAGAGTGTTCAAGCTCAAACTTTTTCACAAGATTCTTGGCATACTTAGACTGTGAGATGAACATGCCATCTTTGAATTGTTTAATCTGCAGGCCTAAGAAAAAATTCAACTCACCTACCATACTCATCTCAAATGTGGAAGTCATGCTATCCACAAACTCAGCTAGCATAGGATCAGAATTTGATCCAAACACAATATCATCCACATAGATTTGTGCCACAAGAATCTCCTTTTTATTTTTCCTCTCAAACAATGTTTTGTCAACCTCACCTCTCTTGAATCCTAGGTGAAGCAAATGGTCAGTCAACCTACCATACCAAGCTCTAGGGGCTTGCTTTAGCCCATACAGAGCTTTCTTCAGCTTATACACATGGTTGGGATACTTGAAGTCCACAAAGCCTTTAGGTTGTTCAACATAGGCTTCCTCATTTAATATCCCATTTAGGAATGCACTCTTAACATCCATTTGATGAAGAGTAATCTTAAGGTAACAAGCAATGGCTAACAAAAGCCTAATGGACTCAATCCTTGCAACAGGAGCAAATGTCTCCTCAAAATCAATTCCCTCAATTTGAGTGTAACCTTGAGCAACTAACCTAGCTTTATTTCTAATGATCACACCTTGCTCATCAGTTTTGTTCTTGAAAATCCATTTGGTTCCTATGACATTACCCTGTGAGGGTCTAGGGACAAGAGTCCAAACCTCATTCTTTTCAAATTGAATCAACTCATCTTGCATAGCAAGAATCCAATCAGCATCTTTCAATGCTTCAGCAATATTCTTAGGTTCAATCTTAGAAACAAAACAACAAAATCTTACCTGGGAATATGCTGAAGAGCAACTCCATAAACCAGCCATTTTTCTATAGTCCACTTTGTCCTTTTGTCTAGTTCTCACTTGAGCATGCACATCTCCCACAACTTGTGAAGTGGGGTGGTTTTTCTGGATTTTTGAAGGAATATCCTTTGATCTATCCACACACCCATCCACATTACCTTCTGGAGCATCATCCTGATCAGAATCAGAGGAATTGTCCTCAGTTACAGGATTTTGAGTGGATGTGGGTTCAGATGTGGAACCAGATGTGTCCACATCCTTGGTTACATCCTTATCGTGCCTCTGGTTTTTCAAAGACTGGCAAGATCTCGTTGGTTCTCCAAAGACTGCTTCTCGTATCTTTCCGCCTAGTAAGCAACCCGAAACATCATCCTCACAGCCTTGAGGTTAAGATCAAGTGAGTCATCAAAAATAACATTAGCAGATTCCATAATGGTCTTAGTTTTGAGATTAAAAACTCTGTAAGCTCTACTATTAGTGGAATAGCCCATGAAAATTGCTTTGTCACTCTTTGAATCAAACTTGGACAGATATTCTCTATCATTGAGAATGTAACAAACACATCCAAACACATGAAAATATTTCACAGTTGGCTTCTTTCCAAGGAGGATTTGGTATGGAGTGACAGTGCTACCAATCCTTAGAAACACCCTATTGTCAATGTGACAAGCAGTGTTCAAAGCTTCTGCCCAAAATTTCTTGGACAGGTTTTTAGAACTTAACATAACCCTAGCCATTTCTTGCAAGGTTCTATTCTTTCTTTCAGCAATTCCATTCTGCTGTAGGGTGATTGGTGCAGAAAACTTATGAGTGATTCCCTTAGAATTGCAAAAATTAGTGAACATTTGGTTCTCATATTCAGTGCCATGGTCAGACCTAATCCTCACAGTCTTAAGACCATAAAGATTTCTAACCCTTTTGTACCAATTCTTGAATTCTTCAATTGTTTCTGACTTTTCTCTTAAGAACAATACCCAAGTGTACCTAGAATAATCATCAACACACACAAAGGCATACTTTTTCCTACCAAAGCTTTCTACTTCAATAGGTCCCATTAAGTCATTATGAATCATCTCCAAACACCTAGAAGTGGAGCATTGTTGGACCTTTTTATGTGATGCTTTTGTTTGCTTTCCCTTTTGACATGAACCACAGACACCAGGGTTCTTGAAGTTCAGTTTAGGGAGGCCTTTAATAGCTTCAAACCTTTGAAGTTCTTTCAGAGTTCTACAGCTAGCATGCCCTAATTTTTGGTGCCACAGATTGACATCATTATCTTTTGAGCTTAGGCAAGAAAGATTGTCACCAAATTGGTAACAATTGTCAGCAGATCTAGGACCAGTAAACACACAGGTATTATCCTTATCAAACACTTCACACAAGTGCTTATCAAACTTCACATAAAGATCATCATCACACAGCTGACTGATGCTTATTAGGTTGGCTTTCAAGCCTTCCACATGGTACACATTGTGCAATTTTGGGTGACCCTTAACATCTAGGGTTCCTTTCCCAACAATCTTTCCTTGAGCACCTCCACCAAAATTTACTTTCCCTCCATTAATCACTTCATAGTCTAGAAGAACTGCTTGGTTTCCAGTCATGTGCCTAGAGCACCCACTATCAAAATATCAAGAGCCAGAGACAGTACTCTTGAGAGAAGAGTAAACAACATTGCAGGTGGCAATTGGTTTGGCCACCCACTGTTTTACAGTTTTCTTTTTGGGTTGCAGAGGTCTCAGATTACCAGGATGTGTGTTCGAATGTGCATACATCTTCTCACACATCTGAGGTTGATTGAAGTGACCAGATTTTTTATCGCCTCGAGTTTGTAAATGTATGGGCCTAATGTGACCAGGAGCTAGGCAGTAGTGGCAGATGTAGTGCCTCTTCCTAGGTCTTTTCTCACTCAAAATGACTTTTTCTTTAAAAACTTATTTTTTTACACTTTTTGAGGTAGAAGCCTCACATCCCTTCTTTACAAAATTATTTTCAAAGCCCAAACCAGTTTTGTTAAGCTGACCAACAGTAATAGCTTCATCAAGTTTCATTTTACCATTGTTCCACTTGGTAATAGTGTTTTCAGCTTTTTCACATTCATTTTTGAATTTTTCAAGCTCAACTTCTCTTTTGGTTATAAGGACTTCAAGTTTAGCAATGGTATCTTTTTTAACATCATTTTCCTTTGAAAGTATAGATTTTTCATCTTCACAAGTAGCCAATTTATCAGAAAGAGATTTATTTACTTAAACAAGTACCTCAATCTTGTCCAATCTTTTCATCCAATCTGTATGCAACTCCTTGTATGTTGCAAAAAGTTTCTCATAGGGAATGTCCCTTTCTTCATCTTCAGAATCTCCTTTCACTGTGAAGCAGTTCAGCATTAGGTCAGATGTGTACACATCTGAGACCACATCCAAAGATTTTTCAGGAACTTCTTCTTCTATATCTGCATAGAAAGCATTAAACACAGAATGGCAATTGATAATAGACATGTTAGCCACTTCATCTTCATCCTCACTGTCACTAAGGGTAGCAGTTAAGCTCATTCTCTTCTTTTTGAGTGTATTGGCACACTCATTGGCATAATGACCAAAGCCACGACATGCCCTACATTGAACAGACTCAGGATTTTTTATTTTCAAAGCTTGGTTTCTTGAATCCAGAGTCAGTGCTAGGTTTTGGTTTTTCAGCAGCACTGGGAGTAGGTCTGTTAGGAAACTTGCTTATCCTTTTATTTTTTAGTATTGAACTGAATATCTTTGAAATGAGAGCTATATCCTCTTCTTCAAGATTTGAGTTGTCAATCTCAGAGAATAATTCCACAAGCTCTTTTGGAAGTGCAGCAGCACTTTTGAGAGCAAGATTGTGTGTTTTGTTCTTTTTCTGAGCTTCAAGGTTTAGCTCAAACACAGTCAAGATCCCTACGATTGTGTCTAGACCTACGGTATTGGTGTCATTTGTTTCCTTAATCACAGCCACTTTTATGTTGAACCTCTCAGGTAAGGTCCTCAAAATCTTACTCACAAGTCTTGCATTAGAGATTGATTCTCCTAGACTTGTGCACTCATTTGAAATCTCATGAATCTTAGCAGCATATGAAACAATGTCCTCAGTTTCTTCCATTCGAAGTAACTCAAACCTATCCATTAAAATTCTAAGTCTCGTAGCTTTAACACTTGGTGCACCCTCACATTGTGTTTGCAGGATATTCCAAGCAGCTTTGGCTACATTCTCATTAGTGATAAGCTTGTACATATTCTTAGAAACATGGCTGGAAATAGCACCCATAGCTTTAGAATTATAATTAGCCAAATGTATTTCATCAAGAGTCCATAGATTTTCGGGTTTCCTTTCGAAAATAGACTCACCACTACCAGATGCAGGCTTTTTCTCCACAGTAGGAGGTTGTCATGCAACAAGAATACACATTCAAGCCCTTTCATCAATACTTTTGATATAATTACGCATCTTAGACTTCCAAAGAGAATAGTTCGTACCATCCAAGACAGGAGGCCTGTTTTGGCGATTTTGGCATTCCATAATGACTACACTTTCTGGATCAACACTCAGTAATATATCGAGAGTTGGCTCTGATACCAATTGAAAGTTTTGTGTAGCTAGGTAGCTTCAATCACACAACAGACAACGGATGTGAGTACAGATGTGTCTCACAACTGTCCACACATCCACAGATAATGCAGCGGAATAAAACAATTTAAAAGCAATAACTCAAGAATTATTTACGCTTACTGATCAATGTGATCAGAAAACTAGGCTTACGCCCAAAAACTTTTCACTATAAAAACTTTTGTTGCTTACAAAAACAAATAAGTGAAAAACTAAAATATGAAAATACTAAACGAGTTCTAATCACCTTCTACGACAAGAACAACTCCCCTTTCCCAAGTAGGACCTATTCTAGTCAGAAGTAAAACAAGAGAACTCTATGAAAATCTAGATATGAGTTACGGATGTAAGGCACAACCTTCACTCATAACCTAAAATCAACAATGTCGAAAACTATGAAGAATATGTATTTTTCTCTCTAAAATCCGTAGCTTCTCTTGTGCTGAATTCCTTGTATTTATACTGCACCATGGAGAAGATCTTCACGTGATCGACATCTTCCTTTGTGAGATCTCTTTTCCTATATGAAAATATAAAACACACTCACAAAGAAATAGAATATTAGAGGGTTAGTCCTAATATAAAACTATGTACATAAATAAACAATATTTACTATATTTACAATCCCTTGTCAAAGTAGGACAAGAATAAATCTTCCATGAAAGTCCCAAAATCTTCTTACCATATAGAAGTCTTTTGAAATAAGGAAACATGAATATGTTCCCACAAAACTCACGTTTTCAAGGAGCCGTATGGTCTCTTTCAGCTATGTTCAAGACAGTTTCAGTTTTGAGCACATTGAGCAAATTTGCTCCTTTCAAGGCCAATTTAGCCTTCATTAGTGATCACCCTGCAACTAGTTAGCAAATGAAATGTCGAGTAACACACAAACATACAAAACTTCAAAGGGGAAACAGAAGTTTGACACACGCAGTGCTCCAAATAATCTAAAAAGAAGTTTGAAAACATATATCTCCAGCAGAGTCGCTACTGAAATTACTACAATCCGATGCTCCAGTGCCGCATGAGAAGTTTCACGTCATCCAATAGTGGGACGGATAAAATAGTGCAAAAGAGAGTCGACAAGCTGTTTTTATTATAAGCCAAAACATTTAAAAATATTATTTAATAAAATTCCGAGTTTGGAGGTCAGTATACACCTTGGGAAGAGAATATTAGTGCTCACCCAAAGTCCCTAGCCTTGACGAGCCAAGCTACCTTTGACAGTTTGTGTGTCTGTGTGTTTTAAGTCAAAATAGATAAAGTTTTGGAAATGTGCTACTTTCGAGAAATCAGTTTAAAATAGGGGGTTGCAAATAAAGGGCAAATGTGATGAAAAATGAAGGAATGAAAGGAAATAAAATATATTTTGATTTGATGTAAACTCTGCATTACAACAAGGAATGAAAAGGAAAAGAAAATCATGGAAACCAGTTAAGTTGCTCCCAATACCACAAAGGCTGATCATCAGTATTTCCAATATCATCATTGATATTATCATTATTATCCATTGTTTCCGTGTTGCGAGAAGCTGGATTTGAAACTGTTGCAGAGGACGAATTTTGATCTTCTCCTTGTTGTCCTCGGCCTAGTTGTAGTTGACTCGTTTCAACTCCGGATGGTCTTCTATCAAATGCTCTCACGCATTTTGATTTTATGTAAACTCTGCATATGCTCCCTTCTTGCCTTACCTACATCGATCCATGCACATTTAATACGTCACAAATTATGCTAAAATCATTAGATTAGATTAACAAATTAACATTTTTGTTTGGAATCACTAAAACGCTTCGTGATAGAATGCATGTACATGCACTTGTGGTATTCGTTCCTAACATGTTTTTAGGAACTGTTTCATGATCAGATCATTAATGTGTTGGCAGGATCATATATACCGGTGAACCGGACCACCTGCCAAGAACATCAGTCGAAAAATATTTGACAAACAGAAAGGGCATGCATGCAATGCAAGCTTACGTACCATTGGGGCAGGAGCAGTAGTTGAAGAGGAAGCTTCTCCAATATGAATGGCCTTGTACTCATTCATTTTCCATTCAGTTTTCGTCCCAGATGGAGCTCTACCTTGATAGAAAACCATGGTTTTCTTCAGCCCAATAACTCGGTTACCAGAAGAGTAGACAAAACTGGGAGATCCTGTGGCTTTCCAGTACCCTGAATCAGTGAGACGACTTGGTCTTCCTCCTCGGGCCTCTTGTTCTTTCCTAGGGATAAAGAAAAACCATTGCTCTGGGTCTCCACGAGAATACTCCCCTGCATATTCTGCAGGTTCAAAACAAGCAAATATAGTGACCAAAAATGTATATATATAAATTAATCTTTAATTATTACTCAAAATTCATTCAAACAAAAAAAAAAAAAAAGGAGAAGATTTTGGGAAGGAAAGAGTTGTTTTAAAAGTGGAGTACTAACGTGGGAGATCCCAAGGATTATAATCATAAATGTCGAGGGAGGGAATAACGCGATGAATCTCGTCTCGTCCCCTTCCCTGTAGAATGTGGTTAAGATAGAAAGAGATGATTTCTTCCTCAGTCGGGTAGAACCGGAAACCGGGTGGCACTAATTGCTCCATTAGATCTCTTAATAGTTCTTAGAAAGGAACAATGTTAATGGCATGTGTGTTAATTTGAAGAGTTTGCATGCAGGTGGCTTATAAAAAGAATGGTTATACTCCGTCCGTCTGTCCCCAAATAAATATCTGAAACGAGTCATTTTATAAAATAAAAAGTCGTTCAATTTGATTTGAGACGGGGAGACCGAGTACTACTACGAGAGAGTATGTAAGAAGGGTGAAATGGGGTGAAAAAAAGAAGAAAATTGAGGGTCAACTAAGAAAACGATGGGACTTATTTGGATTGTCCTCTGGAAAAAAATTTCTTTTACGCGCTTTTGTGGAAGCAATCCCCTCCCCCCACACCGACACCCAGGAGATCGAACATCTATTTGGGGAAGATGCAATGCAACCCACCTCTATATGACCCGTCTCAAAATAACTGATTAAAAAATATTTTAAATTTGCTATTAAACAAAAGAGTTTTCTTATAAAAAATGCGTTTTTTTCTAAGCTTAAGAAAAAATCATTTTTACACTGGCACTTAATAATACATACACTGACACTTTTCACACTGACACTTTTTTATACTAATACTGACTTTTACCCAAAGTTAATTGATGTTGACCAAAAGTGCCCTTTCGGGCGGGACGGAGGGAGTAATATACATGCACTGACACTCTTTACACTGATACTTTGTTACACTAATATTGCCACTTTGTTACACTAAATTGTCACTTTTTTATACTGGCACTTAATATACATGCATTGACACTCTTTACACTGATACTTTGTTACACTAACACTGACACTTTTTTACACTGATATTTTGTTACACTAACACTGGCAGTTTGTGATACTGGCATTTTGTTACACTAACACTGGCACTAGCGTGAAAAACAAAACACGTTTTTTCTAAGCTTAAGAAAAAATGAGTTTTTAAGATTTTGGCTAAACAAAAATAAATTTGAAATATTTTTGATAATTTATTATTTATTATGATGAAGGAAGTAGTAGTTAAGATGAACCAATGATCCATTATCCATACTCCCTCCGTCCCACAAATCTACGCACTTTTTATGTCGGCACGGGAATTAAGGTAAAAGGTGATAAAGGTAATGTGTTGTGAGTGTAAAAGTAAAATAGGAGAGAGAATGAGTGGAGAGAATAGTAAATTTGAAAAGTGTTGTGAATAGAGAGAAATGGGTACCATTTCCATTTTCGTAAGTCATTTTACTTAGAAAAGGCGTAAAATGTTTTCCGAAAAACGTTTTCTCCATTTTCCGGAAAACAACCAAACACCTAAAAATGGGGAAAATATTTTCCGAAAAACAACCTAACACCGAAAAATGGGGAAAACGTTTTTCGAAAAAACAATCAAACACCGTAAAACGAGTTATTTTACGAAAAACATTTTTCGAAAAATATTTTACGTTTAAACAAACAGAGCCTAAGCATCAAATCAGTGACTGCGTCATGACAACTTAGTTTATAGCCTAAATTTTATAATTTACTAGGTTAAAGCCCGTTCTTCGCATGGGTATTTTTTTCGAGGGTTCATTCGATAGTTTTCAAAAATATAAGGGTTTTCTTTTTAAATTTATAATTGGAATGATGAAAAATATAATTTAATTAATAAGTAAAAAAACTCGGCAGATCGAGATGAGAATTCAGGCGAGAGGAGTATTCAATTTGGGGAAAACTTGATGTTTATGACCTAGAATTTTTAATTGTGTGGTATAGCAATGATGGAAATTTCTTCAATTTGGGGAAAACTTGATGTTTATGACCTAGAATTTTTAATTGTGTGGTATAGCAATGATGGAAATTTCTTCAGTATTAGTATTAGTATTAGTATGTAGGATATTTGTTTGTTTTTTGTTTTTCTCTCTAAATTGCATTTCATCGATTTAACAATCACAATAGCTCAAATCCAGCAAAGCAACAATCTTTCTAGTCCGACCACCACCACCTCACTACAACCTCATCTTAAATCTGGCAAAACTCAACAAAGCACCCATTTAAACATTTAAACAGCAATAAAGAACATCATATACCCATCCAATGACTCAAATTCAAATATAAATGAGTATATGGCAGTTCGGATCTCAGATTAGGGCCGAATAGCATAGAGAAGGCGAAATTGATGGATTTCGGCAACAACACAGCAGCATTATCAGGTATTTTCTAGGTTTTGATTTGGTTTTGCCTTGTATTCGATTTTGCCCAGGTTTATTTCGATTTTAGGTTAAAAAGTTCATATTTTTTGTTTGATTTTGGCTTTGATTTGGGTTTAATTTTGGGTTTGATCTAGGACTTTTGTTGGAATTTCTTCCATTGATTCCTGAAACCTCTTTAGATTACTACGACTTTTTTTCCACAAATCCAGATTGTGTTTTTTCTGAATTTGATTTTTCTGCGTTGTTTTTGGGAAATGAAATTTTGCCACTTATTAAAGAAGGGAAGATTTCTTATGTTAAAGATTATACTGAATAATTGCTGCTCTTGTTTGTTGACTGCATAGTCTATGTTTTTAGCGGATGGTTTTTTTTTCAATGTGTCCTGCTCTTGAAGCTGTTGTTATGCTGGAAGCCTAAACAATAATAATAATTTTTTAATTGAAATGGGTTGAGAAATGGGGGTTTTGAATTTGATTTTTTAACTATGATAGTGTTATATCGTTAATGTATTTAACGACTGCATTGCCATGTTAACATTTTTGTTATTTTTTAACGACATTAAGTGTGTCTTGCATAAATTGATAAAGTACATATGATTAAGAGGCAAGTTCGTGATACGTTGCATAAATTGTAACCAAATCGATAATACGTTGCATATTTAGGTCCTTCACCCATTTTAAATTTATTAGGTTTTTTTTTTTTTTTGGTGAAAGTAGGGGGGGTCATCCATTGACATTCATGTTTCTTTCAGAAGAATTTGTTGGGGGAGGGGGAGATATGCTCATGAAATTCAACACCTACATTCGTTTCATGACTCTTGATGTATAATAATTACTGAAGCCTTTAGAAGAATGGATATTCATGCACTACTAATGAACTACTATGATGACTTTCAAATGATGGAACTCAAAGAAGGTAGTGAGAACATTGTTTGGTTCTAGTTCAAAAGGAACGTAGTCTCAATTCAAGGATGCATGAATGTCAATCTAAGTTTTATGGATGTGAAGCATATATATTATTGATAAAAAACAATTAGGAAAAGTATATATCATTTACCATTGAAGTTAGATCATCCAACTTCTCTTTAACATTTTTAATAGTCATCTTATGTTTTTCAAACTCATCCTTGTAGACAAAGTTGTTATGCATTGGTATATTGTCCAAGTATATCTTCGAATCATTAGGCTCCAACCCACATATAATAAATATACACCCATCATGGGGATAAATAGGAATAAAATAATCAAAGTTCACTTGTTTCTC
Organism: Adenophora triphylla var. japonica; assembly: GCA_022495995.1. NCBI lineage: Eukaryota > Viridiplantae > Streptophyta > Magnoliopsida > Asterales > Campanulaceae > Adenophora > Adenophora triphylla. The sequence continues at coordinate 275,835 of JAFEMH010002917.1, forward strand.
TCGGGACAAATTGCATTTGAGTGGAAAGGAAAAGAAAGAAATACATAGTCAAAAAAATCTGGATTTCAGAAATCTCGGGGTTGTTATAAAATCTCGTTGCACTGCCTGATGATAGGCCTAAATTCCCTGTCATCAAATCACGCGAGTTAAAATAAAATTTCCAAATGAATCACAGAAATTTTAATGCCCTCTATGGGAAAATAAATATGAACCTAACCATTTGGATCAATACGAACTATGGTAGATGAAATCACCAATACACGTTGATCACTCATCCCAACCACAATGGCCATTTGAATCATTTCTTCACCCCAAAGAGCCATTCTTATTTTCCTTTCACTGAAAGTTTTTGAATAAATAAATGTACAAAATAATATATCAATTTAACAACATGTACCAAAAATACCTTGTATCCTGGATATCACTAGGTAGATAAAATATATCAAAACCATCTGATGTTGTAATCACATATTCTTTCAATGAATCAATTTGCTGAATCCTTGTTATTGGTTCAAATCTATCAACAAGAAACTGAACAAGCCTAAGTGGCAATACCTTAACCTCAAGACTCAATAAAGAGCCAAAACCAATTGCCCTAACATCTCTCTGCTGATTTGGAGTTAAACAGAGCTCAACATGTCTTTTAGGAGTACAAGAATGCTCAAATTTATCAACCCCTGTAGGTTTCTTACTAAAAGTATCAAAATCATCATCATCTCCATCCCCGCTTTGATGGACCTAAAAATACATATCAAAAAACATTAAATCAGTATTTTAAAGTGCCAGCATCAGTATTTTAAAGTGTCAGCATCGGTGTTTTAAGATGCCAGCATCAGTGTTACAAAGTGCCGGCATCAGATTTTCAAAGTGCCAGCATAAGTGTTTGAAAAGTGCCAGCAGCATCAGTATATCAAAGTGCCAGCATCAGTGTTTCAAAAGTGCTAGTGTAAGAGTTTCAATAGTGCCAACATTTGCTTGTTTTTGCAAGTATTTGTAAGTAAATGTGCCAGTGCAATTGATTATATTGTGTCGGCATTATATTTTCCAAGTGTCAGCATCAGTGTTTGAAAGTGTCAGCATCAGTGTATCAAAGTGCTAACATCAGTGTTTCAAAAGTGACAGTGTTAGAGTTTCAATAGTGCCAACATTTGCTTGTTTGCAAGTGTTTGTAAGTAAATGTGTTAGTGCAACTGATTCTATAGTGCCAGCATTATATTTTCAAAGTGCCAGTAGCAGCGTTTCAAAATGCCAACAACAGTGTTTCTAAAGTGCCAGTATTAGAGTTTCAAAGTGACAGCATCAGTGTATCAACAAACCAGCATCAGTGTTTCAAAAGTGTCAGTGTTAGAGTTTCAATTGTGCAAACATTTGTTTATGTTTATAAGTAAATGTGCCAGTGCAACTGTTTATATAGTGTCAGTGCAATTTCTTATTTCCAAAAAGCCATTGCTTGTGTTTTTTAAAGTGCTAGTGTCACGAATATAATGTGCCAGTTCATCAATCCATAACAATAAGTGGAAATTGAAGAAAAATACGACTGAAAACATGTCGGAGAAGAAGTAAAATCAAGTATAATACATTTTCAAAAATCATACATTCGTTCTGACGCTTGCTCCTGATTTCTTTGGTTTGGCTGGTCATAATTTCGTAATACAACTGAAAACAGATCTGAGAAGATGTAAATCGGTGGAAATTAATGAAAAATAAACGGAATCCTTGAAGAACAACTACGAAAAATCAAATTGAAGAGCGCAAATGACGAAAGGAATTCAAAATTTTTGGTTGTACGCATAAAAAAGATAGCAGAGAATCGGACCGAAAAAGCATGTATATGAACCGTCCGTTAAATGAACCGCGGGTGAAAAACACGTTTTTTGTTAATTTTAACAAAAAACTCGTTTTTTTTACAATATTTTTGCTAGATTCAATCTAAAAAAGAATTATGTGAATCAAATATGCGTAATTTTAAAAACACTTTATAATGTCCCTTAAAATGTTACGTGCAAGTCATATGACGTTCATTTCATTAGAAATTTAACAACTCAATTTCTTTTATAGTCGGATTGCAAGAAAATATAAATGTTAGCAACTAATTTACTAAATAAAACTCTTGAAAGCAAAATTGTAAATATGATTAAATGTTAGTAATCAAATTGCAAATAACCCTTATTATATAATGAAATGTACTATTACACTTTGATATTATGATGCAACATACTACTTTCCCTTACCCTAAAGGATACTCAAAATTTATTTTAAAGGACACCTTGAAATTGTTTGCTTTTTTTTTTTTTTTTTTGTATATTTTAATTGCGAAATGTGTAAACATTATTATTCACTTTTTAAACATTTAATTTTACTAACTATTTTTTTATAAGAAAAGACATTTATTTTGGGACATCTTTTTTTTCCTTAGTCTGAACATTCATTTAGTGGCGGTATTACAATATGAATGAGTAACTCGGATCCGGGGCATATACGGTTTGATCGTACGGAAGTAATACGGGCCCGTGATCTCGCCCCTTAATTCTCATCCCGATGGTTCACAATTTTTTTTCGTTTATTAAGGATATTTTAGATATTTAGCTCGACTCATCAATTTCATCCGTTGAATTAGCTCCCCACAATCTCACCATCACAACTCAACTCAACCCGATCTAGATCTGAGACACTAACTCCCTCAGCCATTTAGATACAGTATCTCTATGGTTTGTCGTTTCCTTCTTCGAAGACCTAGATACTCATCGTGACTTGATAGGACGCATTGGAGACGACCCTAATAAAACACATGGATTTTCCGTGAAGTCTCTTGCAATTTCGCCCTCCTTTGATTTGCATATAGATTGGAACAAAAACTCTATATGGTGTACAATTAGAGAAAGGGGTTATTACAAAAAACTCACTCAAAAAAATGACATTTACAAAAAAAAAACATGTAAGTTGTGATATTACAAAAAACAATTTACATATATGTGAATATTACAAAAAAATGCACACAACACACACCAAGAATAGTTCAATGCAAGGTTTAAATTACAGATGGGTGACCTATTTTTAGCAAGCAAGAATTTCACAGGGATATGATGCGAAACATTATACGGAAATAAACCGTGCATTGGAATTTTTCTACAGTGTGACAAAATGTTGTTCGACAAACATGAATTCTACCTCGTACTTGTACAGGGATTTCATAGACCAAATCATCCCATGACAAAAAAGAATCCAATAACCATAATTGGTCATTCTCATTTGGAGGGTGGCAAGATACCTGAATATAAATTTAACCCTCTATACTCACTAAAACACCCCACTTTAATTTGTTCAAGAAACAAGCATCAGAAATTCATAACAAAGTTCAAATGATGAAAATCGAATTACACATTCAAGAAACAAGCATCAGAAATTCATAACAGAGTTTAATAGTGAAAATGATGGAGGTTTTCGAAATTTGGATGTTTATCGCTTGTTTATCATTTGTATCGCTTTTTATCGCTTGTAATTGAGAAGAGTTTAATGGTGAAAATGATGGAGGTTTTCGGAATTTTGATGTTTATCAGCTTGTTTATCATTTGTATCAGCTTGTTTATCGCTTATTTTATCGCTTGTTTATCGCTTGTTTATCAGTTTTTATCGATTATTTATCATTTGTATCAGTTGTTTATCGCTTGTTTTTATTAGTTGTTTATCATTTGTATCGCTTGTTTATCATTTGTATCGCTTGTTTATCGCTTGTTTATCGCTGTTTTTATCGCTGTTTATCATTTCTATCGCTTGTTTATCATTTGTATCGCTTGTTTATCGCTTATTTTATCGCTTGTTTATCATTTTTATCGCTTGTTTATCGCTGTTTTTATCATTGTTTATCATTTGTATCGCTTGTTTATCGCTTGTTTTTATCGCTTGTTTATCATTTGTTTATCATTTGTATCGCTTGTTTATCATTTGTATCGCTTGTTTATCGCTTTTATCGCTTGTTTTTATCGCTGTTTATCATTTCTATCGCTTGTTTATCATTTGTATCGCTTGTTTATCGCTTATTTTATCGCTGTTTATCGCTGTTTTTATCGATTGTTTATCATTTGTATCGCTTGTTTATCGCTTGTTTTTATCGCCTGTTTATCATTTGTATCGCTTGTTTATCGCTTGTTTTTATCGGTTGTTTATCATTTGTATCGCTTGTTTATCGCAGTTTTAGCATACCATTTTACTCCGTCCAACTTGCAAGGAAGTGGTATCAAGAGGCGATGATTTTTAGATTGTTGTTGCTATATGAGATGGATTGTTCTCACTAAATGATTTTTTTTTTAAATTATTCATGATCAATTATATTTGTGCAAAACTTAAAGTTTGAAAATGAATGACAAGATTGTTTTACATTTTATGTTTATTTTTTTTTATTTTTTTTAAGAAAATAGTGCTTTCAATTTACAAAAGTAGTTTTTTGTAATTTTTATAAAAGTTTTTTTGTAATTTCCATCTTGTGTGTATTTTTTTGTAATTTCCATCTTTTAAAATGAGTTTTTTGTAAATGCCCCTTAGAAAAAGGGACATATGTCCACAGTTATTAGGTAGATATTTTAAAATTTTCAAAATCTTTTAAAAAATGCATTTTTTTTTCGTTTAGAAAAAACGTGTTTTATTTCTCTCGCTAGTATCAGTATTAGTGTAACAAAGTGTCAGTGTTAGTGTAAAAAAAATGACAGTGTAAAAAAGTGTCAATGTTAGTGTAACAAAGTGCCAGTGTAAAGAGTGTCAGTGCATGTATATTAAGTGTCAGTGTAAAAAAATGTCAGTGTTAGAGTAACAAAGTGTCAGTGTTAGTGTAACAAAGTTTCAGTGTAAAGAGTGTCAGTGCATGTATATTAAGTGTCAGTAAGTATAAAGAGTGCAAGTGTAGGGTAAAAAAATGTCAGTATTAGTATAAAAAATGTCAAGTGTGAAGAGTGTCAGTGCATGTATTATTAAGTACCAATGTAAAAATGATTTTTCCTCAAGCTTATAAAAAATGCGTTTTTTATAAGACCAACTCTTTAAAATTGAGTTTTTTTATTAATAAATGGCTTAACCTATTAAACAGTGGCTTTTGAAACTAATAAAAATTGCATTTGACGAAATTTAAACCACATCCAGGTGAATAATCTTTGCAATATTTGACCAATTGCCCAACCAACAAAACTAATTATTAGAAAATTCAGTTTGTTTTTGGATCAAAACAGATAAATGTGGTCTATTCTGATTAACAATGAATTTGATAAAATAACCTGATTGGATAATTAAAACATGAAACTATTCAGGAAAAGGTTGAAAATACTGCTCATATTTATATTGAAAGAACGGTGTGATGACGCCAAGCTTTTCAGGGTCAGGAGCGGTTCAAGAATATCTGGCTAGGATATTTTGGTGGTTTGTTTGTACCTAGATCACAACACAAGTAAGCACCGTTAAGATCAAAATTGGGTGTTACTCCAACTCAGGCCCTCGGGTGTGAGAGTAAGAATACTGAGATAATAAGGCTTGGAATACCTTGGAGTGTGTGTGTGTTTAGGGTTTAGAGTAATATGGCGTACTCAATATATTTGGAACTTACATTGTCCAAGGGGACAAAGACCTTCTATTTATAGGCAATGTAGTGGTGCTTGTTGATGTAAGCAATGAGATCAGCCATAGGGGGCACTTTGGTATTTGACCAGCTACACGTGTCCGCAGCTAATTGGCCCCGTCGTGAGGGAACATTGACCGTCGAGGGGGCATGGCTGAAAGGGACATGAGCCTTGTAGATGGCTTGGCGCATTAAATGAAATAGTAGGCGCCTGACTGAGCCGCATTAAATGCGTGATGGGGGAGCCGACAACTTGCATGTCAGAGCCAGTAAGCTAACTTGCTCAGTAAGGCTTGATATTAACCGGGAAGCAGACATGTGCCTGCGGTCAACATCGTGGCCGCGGTCAAAGGTATTTGACGCGGGCACAGATGGAGCGGTCATGCTTCCTACGGGCATGGGTCCCCGAGGACATAAAATCTGCGGGCACGGACCCAACGGTCACAGGTCGTGCGGGCACGAATATAGCGGTCAGGATCCTCCCAGTCTTTGATAGGATTAATGCGGGGAAGGACGCGGTCTTGACCTCAAGGGCCTATCTGTCCGCGGTCTTCCCCCTGGGCCGTCTAGGAACCGCCACGCCATCCGGTTCTCGGGACTGCAGATCAGCGCCGGGCTCCGGCCCAAGAGATCCGGGCTCATCAATGGCCCCTAGCTCCGAGTGTGATTATTTATGATCTGAGCGAGGAGGTACTAGAAGCTCGGTTGGATTAGATCGCCGCTTTGGCGAGCACCAGTGTTAGCGTTTTTGTTGGTTGCTGCTTGGCCCCATGGGCCTATGGGAACGTTCGGGAGGCACGAGTGAGAGACACGTGGCCCCATGGATGCTGTGCCTCCCGGTTAATCACGTGGGCCCCTGGGCAGATGAAAAGATGGGGCGTGGTACGTACAGGGATACGTGTCAGTCATCCAAGGGGGGTAATAAATGCTCAACCGGCGGAATTTTCGAATTTTCAAACGTTTGGAGACGGTTCAGGGTCCGAGGCATGGTTTGTGGGCTAATTAATACGGGTTAATGGGTAAACCCGTATAGGTAGGCCTTATAAATACCAAACCCTTAAACCTCAAACCCTTTTACCATTTCCAAACCTTCAGAGAGCCCTTGAGAGAGAAATTTCTTGCTGCGAATTCTGTGCTAGTGTCCTCCGAATCCAACCTTCAAGTCTTTCTTCGTAAGTAATTTTGGGGTGTTCCTTCTGTGTTTCTTCTTCATCTCTTTCTGTTTTTCTTTTCTGGGTTTTGTAAAATGACCACTCGTGAGTTTGAACCACGCCGTCCCTTAGAATTAGGAGATGGATCCACCCCTGATATCTTTGTCGTCTGTAAACGGACTGGGGGGATTTATAGGAAGGTAGGATTAGGGTGGCTAAGGCTATCCCTGCACTGCTTTTTGTATTTCTGTGAGAAAGACGATTGGGGGCCGTTCGTCCCACCCCGGTTGTGGGAGGCCAAGAGGAAATATATTTACAACCGTGATGTATTGGTGTTGGGGGATCACCGTAGGCTAAGAAATTTTGTAATGGGGGTTTTGTGCAGGTTTCCCCGCGAGAGAGATCAGGCTTTGAACGCCGTTGAATTAGTGAGGAGAGCGATTCGCGTCCCCGAAGTAATTTGTGACTGGGAAAAGTGTGAACTGATGGATCCTGAACAAACCAATGCTTCGCGGGCACCGGGCACGGACCTGAATGACCCATTAGATGTTCTGCCCCTGAGGACCATATTTCCCAATGTGCCCGCGGCCCCTAATAACCCAATTGACCTGAGTAGCAGCGAGGAGCTGGAGCCTCTGAATTTTGAGACTACTGGAGGCGGAGAGAATGAGGCTGAAGTATCCTCTGCCCGCGGTGATGCCACCGGTCTCTTTGGCTCGTCGAGCTCGGAGATCGAGGAGGATGACCGCGAGGTTGAGGATAGGAGGGCTGCGGGAACCTCCCAGAGGGCTAATGAGACTACGAACATAGTTGATGCCTTTTCTGACCCTGACTCCGAGGAGGAGATAGTGGTGGCCCCTGCCCGGAATAAAGGCAAGAGGCCAGCTGCTGAGGTGAACCCTGGCCGTGGCCGCGATAAGAAAGCCAAGGAGGTGGCTACTATTGACTGGGAGGAGGATATATATGAGGTCTACAACGTTGACCGCAACGCCTTCCGTGTCCGCACCCTTGGGCATGTCCATTTGAAGGATAAGGACAAGCTGCGGCCAGAAACCATAGCAGATGTCCGCGAGGACAACAGAGCCTGCGTCTTCTATGGGGCTCGGTTTGAGAATGGCTTGAGGCTGCCTTTGGACCCCTTCTTTTACTTCTTCCTTGAGTTCAACCACTGCCTGCCCATGCACCTGACTCCCAACGCCATCAGGGCCATTGTGTCCTTCATAGCTGTTTGCAGATTCTTGGGCTATGAACCTACCCTGGCCGGGCTTTATGCCTATTATCAGAACCAAATCAGTCGGGGCATTCTGAGCTTGAAGGCTAGGAATTACTCTACCAGGACCTTCTCTCCCCCCTCGAACAAATTTGACCAATGGAACCAGAGGGATATTTTGGTCATTGAGTCCAGATTTGGTTGGCCCTTCTCCAAACCCTCAAGTCCAGACCCGATGAAGGTGGCCGCTAGTAGTTATCCGGACCCATCCTCTGTCGATGCCATGCGATGTGCTTTAGAGAAACATCTGGCTACCTATCTCGACCGCGGGGAGGAGCCCGTTTATGATGTGGGCTCTATTGTTGAAGACGAGCCCCTCTTGATCTACTCGGGGGTGGCTCCTCGCATGGAGGGTGCCCCACATGCCCCCCGAGTAGAAATAGAGCCTATGCCTCGTGACCCTGATTGGAGGGTGCACGAGCATTACCAGTTTGAGGCTGATTGTAAGACCTGCATGCTGGGCGCTGAGTGCGAGCCTCCCGAACTCATCGGTCTCTGATTCCTTTTATAAAACTGTTGTTAAATTATCTTGCCTTTGATTTTTTGAGCTGTCTTCTAACCATTTTTCTTTTTCTCCAGAGTAGATCCCGAAGAGTACAATTTCTGATGGCCCCCCTAAGTGCTGCTCAGATGAAGGCCAAAAACATGAAGGCCAACAAGGAAGCTGCTCTGAAGAGGCAGCATGAATTGGGAGGTGTCCCGGGCAAGGACAAGACTGTGCCCGTGATGAGCAGAAGAAGCAGGGGAGCCTCGTCCGCTCCCAAGGTTATCAACACCACGGGAATCTCGCTCCACCCCTGTGGGTCCTCCTCCAGCCAACGCTGTCCGAGTTCCCTCTCCAGGCCGCACTATCTCTTCCGGCCATCACGTGGATTCCCGGAAGAGGAATGAAAGGGATGGGGAGGAGGGGCAAGGACATAGGAAGCTTCAAAAAGTTGGGGATGCTCCTCCCCGGACTACCACTGCTCCAGTTGTCCTCTCATCCACTTCTGCTTATCCGGTGGCCCCTCTGACCACCAGCGAGGAGACTCTGGCCGTCAGAAGAAAACTATCTGATGTGCTGCCTGTGACTGGGGTGGACATTTACACCTGTAATTCAGCCAATGCCTCCGTGGGGATCGGGCTGGTGAACCGTCTCTACTCCCCGGACTTCTACAAGAATGTGGTTGCCGAGGAGAATGCCTCTGCCCTGGTGGGGGATATAGGCCTCGCTCTGACCGAGGTAGATAATCATTTTTCTCTCTCCCTTCACCCTTTCCCCTCTTTCAATCTCTGTCTAATTCTCACTCTCCTTCCTCACAGGTTAGTAATAAAGTGCTGCGGCTGCGGGAGAGCTGTGATACCTTGTCCGCCGATGTGGAGAATAAGACCTCCATTTTGGCGGCCAAACTCCACGAGCTGGAGCAGGCTCAAGAGAGGGTTGGGACTTTGAACTCCCTCCTTGATGCCAAGGATAAAACCATCTCCACCAAAGAGGCTGACCTGAAGGGTTTTCAGGAGAGGCTTATGGAGGTGGAGGAGAGCTTGAAAAGAGCTAAGGGGGAGAGGGATGAACTCTGGGGGAAGAGGGCTGAGTGGGAGCCCAGGAACAAAGAGCTCGTGGCCAAGCTGGAGGCCATGAAGGTGACCGTGGACACCTTGGAGAAAAAGGTGGATGAGCTGTCCGAGCAGCTACTCCCCTACAAAAGATTGGAGGCGGAGGGGAAGTCCGCTCTTGATGATGTCCGCAAGGAGGCGGTGGAAGAATATAAGAACTCCGAGGAGTTCAAAAACTGGCTCATCGCGGAGAATCTGGCTCAGTATGAGGCCGGGGTCCGGACACAGATTCGGAACTTCGCGGCCACGGGCAAGTTTTCTGTGCAGGAGTTGGCCGTGATTGACTCTCTTGTTGCTACAGATGATGAATGCCTGCCCGGGCATGCGTTGGTTCCTCCGTCCGAGGATGAGGTTGGGTGGCCTCGGATCTGTCCGCAGCGGCCTCCTTTGCCTCCTCGCGCCGAGGTGATCGCCTCTCTAGCCTCATCGCCGAGCCGGATGAGCCGAGGTTTGGGAAAACCCTATACCCCTGGGAAGCCATAGCTCGCGTCCTTCCAAACGGGCCTCGCTATTGGTGATATCTTTCCTCGCCGGGCAGCCCCTCAAGCCCGGCCTCTGCTGAGCCTACCTCTGACCCCATAACGGACCTGTTGGTGAATAGACTTCCTTCTCCAACTCCGGCTTCAGAGGCGGGCACAGAAGGTGCGGCCACAGAGTCCACGGAGGCCCCCAAGGATCAAGCTCCTTTAGTATAGGTTTTTTGTTTCTTTTTTGTAATAGATTAGGACCCTTGTAAATATTGATTTTTCATTAATACAAGAATTTTTCTTTCCTTCCTGTATTTGTTTATCTTAATTGCTCGTCTTGTAGGCTATTTTGAGTATTTAGCAATTTTCGAGCACCTTAGTACTTGCCTTCTTGCTTCATACTTTTTCCAGCGTTTTTGACTAACAATTAAATTTTATACTCTCCTTCTGCGGTCAAAAGCTTAATAGGCCCTTTGCCCGCATTTTTTGAGTTTTTCTAACTCTTTATTCAAAACTCCTTGAGGTTTTTAGTGAGAGTCAGCCCTATTTCTCTGTGACCGCGTTTGTTTAGCCTTGTGGCAAATTTAGGGGTCTTGACCCCAGTTTGTCTATTTAGCTTTGTTAAACTCTTTTGATCACTCCCATCCATTTACACTTATTCCCAGCCTTGCGAGCCGTGGTGTAAGTCAAAAGTAACCAAGTCAAGCTACTTTCATAGGGCATGTAGAAGGTGGCCGTGAGGCTATTGTCTACGCATCAGTAGGTAGGAGCATATTTAGCATAGAGGCCCTTTAACCTACCTAAGCAATCGTATCCCCTTATTGGAGGTTCACGCTTGACCCTTTATTCAAAACCCCTCGAGGTTTTTTGTGAGGGTCTCCTGCGATCGTGAGCGGGCTTATATGTAGGCCTTTGTCACATACAGATACGAGTAACGGCCCTAACGAGGACCTTCGCGCACCGAGCGGGGCGGACTTTCGGTCTTTGTCCCCGCTGGCATCTATATCAACTTATTTTTGGTGGTGTCACACGGGCAGGACGGAGTATCCTCCCCGCGATCTAGTACGGACGTAATGGCCCTTTGTACATATATAGGCTTGCGGATCTTAAAGGATCTTTGCGCATCAGTAGGTAGGAGCTCATATGTTTGCTCTTTAACCTACTGGCATCCGCTTGCGGGCATCCACTTGAGGCTGGTGGAAATAGGTTTTTGCATCAAAATATGATGATAACTTCTCACTTATATATATATATAGGGGTCTATACTCCCTCAAAAAATTACAAAGATTTCAAAAGAAGTATCTTTTAAGGTGATCGCTATTCCAAGCGTGCTTGAGCTCTGCTCCTTCTCTTGGTCGCAATATGTAGGTACCCTCTTTGACAATTTTGGTAACCTCTTATTGTCCCTCCCATTTCGAGGACAGTTTATTGAAACCAGGTTGGGCCCCTTGGACCTCTACGCTTCTAAGTACCCAATCTCCAATCTCCAACTGAAAAACTCCTCTTATTCACCCTTTTATCGTGGTGCTTCTTCGCTTTCTGCTTGTAGTTCACCATTTTTTCATATGCCCGCATTCTCTTTCCTTCGAGATCGTCCAGGTCACACCTTCTGTTTGTCTCGTTTTGAGACTCGTCGAAGTATGTGACTCTGTACGAGGGTAGGGCAACCTCAACTGGAGCCATTGCCTCTAACCCATACGTGAGCGAGAAAGGAGTTTCTCCTGTAGAATTTCTTATATTTGTGCGGACAACCCATAAAGCGGTCTGGAGCTCATCCAACCATCGTCCTCCTCGCCCCTCCAAATTTTTCTTTAGGGCGGTCAGGACTAGCTTATTTGCGGCCTCAACCTGGCCGTTTCCTTGAGGATAGGCAACTGCAGATTTGCGGTGTTGTACTTTCATTCTCTCACACTCCGCGGTGAACTTTGCGGAGAACTGAGTGCCATTGTCTGAAATTATTGCTCGGGGAACTCCAAATCGGCAATAGATGTGGTCGTGGACGAAATTGATAGTATTCTCCTCGGAGATGGTAGCTAAGCCCTTGCCTTCTGTCCATTTAGTAAAATAATCCACGGCCACAACAGCATACTTAATGCTTCCTCTAGCAGTTGGAAATGGCCCAATAAGATCTATCCCCCACGTATCAAACGGCCACGATGGTACTACCAAAGTCTGCTCTGTTGATGGTAGTCTAGGAATGTCCGTAAATCTCTGGCACTTATCACACTTTCTGACGTACTCTTGTGCATCCCTCCTCATCGTAGGCCAAAAGAAACCTTGGAATTTGATTTTGTCTCGAGAGAGTGCGAGCACTGATGTCCGCCACAAACTCCTTCAGCTGGACCTCATAGAGTAAGTTGGTGACCATGTGAGTTTTGACACATCTCAAAGAAAGGCTTGGTGAACGATCGTCGAAAGTACCCTCGAGGACGAGGTATTTCGCGGACACCGTTCGATGGCTCTAGCCTTTATCGGTTCCTGGGAGGGTCCTGGTTTCTCGATGTAATCCTTGATTTCATCTACCTGGGCCCCTTACTTGATCCTCAAGATTGTTTATCCGAATTCGATCTATAGCAGTCTTTCCGAGAACTCAATCTCGGCAACTGCTTCTAATTCTTCAATTTCTTGATCGGTTATTCTAGAGAGGAGGTCACTTCCACATTATCCTCTCTCATGACTTGGTTCTACTCATAGTAGGTGAAATTTTTGATGAGGGTTTTTGCAAGGTCGCAAAGATCGAGTTAGTACCGGGTTGATAGTATCATACTCCCCCTAATTTGATTAACTATGAGCCGAGAGTCACTATTGATCTCTATATTCTCGAACTCCCAAGTCTCTTGCCAATTCCATGCCCGCTATAATCGCTTCATACTCACCCGATTGTTAGATGCCTCGAACTTGAACCTTAAGGCCCTCTTAAATTTCTCGCAGTGGTGCGATCAGTAAGGCATGCCCGCGCCACTAATTAGCTTGCTCGCAGAGTGCAGCTCCACGTATAAAATCCATACCTCCTCCGGACGCTCCCTTGGCTGTATAATTTCTGTGCTCGGCCTTTGGGGTCTTCTTCGCATTCCCGCCCCCGCTTCTTTTCCTAGGTCGTCGTCCGCCATTCCGAATGATGATTCTACCACAAAATCTACTAAGGCCTCGCGCTTTGATTGTCTTTCCTGGGAGTAGGTGATCTCGGAACTCAGCGAGCTCGATAGACCAAGCTAGCATTCTCCCCGAGGACTCGATTTGTGTAAAACCTTTCTAAGCGGGGCCTCATTCATTACAATATAGGGTGTGCAGAAAAGTAAGCTCTTAATTTTCGAGCAGATACAAGCAAGGTGTAAGCTAACTTTTCTATATTAAGATAACGCCCTTCTACGGCGGACAACGCCTTAGATACATAATAAACTGGTTTTTGGGAGTTATTATCCTCCCTTACAAGAACAGAGCCACGCGTATCAAGAATCGCTAAAAACGTAAAAGCTCTTCCCCGGGCACCGGGCTGCTGAGTAGAGGTGGCTACCTGTAAGTGCTCCAATTTGAGCTTGTTATAATTTTCGTTAGAAAATTAACGAAAGTTATAACATTTCTAACAATTCCTAACAATCCTAACTTTTCTAACAAAGTGAGGGTAAAATGGGCATTGTTATTTAAGGTTAAACCTTAAAAAGAATCTCAAAAAGCAAAACAAAAGAAGAAAACCAAAAATGGCAATGGCTGGAAACACAAAAAACTGGCTGTTAATTTGAATTTTGAAAAGAAATATTCTTCTTGTCCAAAGCTGGAGCTGCATTTAATGAACAAAGGCACGCCATCGGACCTATCCGCGCGGATACCTTTGCATTTTCAGGAGGGCTATAAATTGAGCCCTCCAAATACAAAAATAAGGAAGGAAGAACACATTTTGCACCGAACCTCGGCGAAATATAGAGAGAAAACAGTGAGAATTCTTCAAGAATTGTCACCATTTTCTCTCCAATCTTTCCCAACTCATACTCATCCACTCACTCTCATATTAAAGCCCTAAACACTCATACACTCAAGCCAAACACTCAAGAACACAAGGAAGATTGGTAAACCCTCCTCTTCCTAACCCTAAATCTCATCCATGCATGCATCTTCAAACTACAAAATGTAGTTCTTTCATCTTCTTGCTCTAGATCTAAGAAGATCACCATGGAAGACCATCTCCATGGATGATCTTCTACAAAGATCAACATTATTTTTAAGCTTTCTTACTTTCTTGCAAAGAAAACTCATTTTCAAAACCCTAAAACCATTTTCAAGCATAAAATCTTGATTTCAAAGGATAAAATTCCCCTTCCCAAGCAAATGAAATGCTTAGTCCTAATGTACCCCAAGGATGGTTTGGTATAGTTGATTCACCACTAAAATGTCTAGTGATCACTAACCAAAACCTAGGGAAATGGGGACAAGCATGGATGCAAAACCCCTTAAAATCATATTTTCTTTCTTGAGAAGTTGCTGTCCAGTAGCAATTTTCTCAGACCTCAGTCCATGGTCTTAATTTTTGGACACAGATGAACTTGGAATTTGGTGTTGACTACAAAACACTTTTTGTAGCCAACATCCAGAGCTTTCCAGACATATTTTTACCTTATTTTTTGGGTGAGTAAAACTCCTCTTTTCAAATTTTCTTTCAGAGGCTAGTTCATCAGCTTCTGGGAATCCAGATCTCATATCTGAGGTTTCCAGAAGGTTTTGACCCCTCAAATCTTCTCCAAAATGGAAAATTCCTTCGCACAAACTTTATTTAAGGTGTCTAGAACAACTTTCATTCTCTGAGTTTATCCAGATTATGAAGTTTTAAGACCCTTGAATCCCTTTCAAAATCAAAGGTCCACTGCCTTTTTCATTCTGGCAGAAATGGCTCTCAACTTCAAAAGGTCTTTTGAGTACCAAATCTCAATCCAAAATCTTCCAAAAATCATGGGATCAGTTTAAAGTCTTAAAAAGATATCCCAATTTTTACTTTTCTGAGTTTCAACTTATTTTGGCCAAAACACACACACACACACACACACAAATGATTTTCAGCTTGGAAGACTCGTTTACGAGGCGCGTCGGGTGCACACTAACGTCCTTCCCGACGCGTAACATGACCTCCGAACCTAAATCTCTGATCTCGGGCTTTTTCAAAGTTTTGGCCCTCAAAATTAAAATGGCGTGGCGACTCCGTTTTTCCGGTTTTATTTGGTTTTTCAAAGAAACGCAAAAATGGGAAAATTTTCCCGCGAATGGCAACATTCATCACAAAGGGCGACTACTGGGACTAAGCTTTTTTTAAAAAAATGGTATTTGGTATATTGGTGGAAACCACTAAATTTCCCGTTATCGCCTCCTAACACGAGTCGGGATAAATTGTGGTCTAACAATCCCACGTACCGGTATCACCGTTTTCAAAAAAAAAGCTTTTGAGGGTCAAGCTTCCGTCCCGCTTTGAAAATCATTTTTGTGTGTGTGTTGATTTTTGCACGCTTTTCATGTTGTTTTGGCCGCCTGAGAAAGTCAAAATTTTGACCGTCGGAATAATGTCCCTAACTCAAGTCGGAATTTTCGTGCTTACGTGCTTATGTGCTCATAAAAAATCAAAAAAAAAAAGGATTTTCAAAAAAAAAAGAAAATTTCCAAAAAATCATGCATCATATTTTTTAAGACACATAAAAAAAAAAATTTCTATTTTACTCGTAAAAGAATATAGATCGCTTGCACACTACGCGCACGTGACCGTACACCGCACACTACGTCCTTAACCCGGGAAATCCTTGTCGCGGTCCGTTTGGTCTTATTACGCCTCGGATGAGCACAGACTACCCAAACATCCCATGGAGCCTCGTGTCGACTATGCACTTGTCCGTGACACACTTTGTCCGAGACCCGTTGGTTTTTAGTCCGGGTCCGTGTCATGCCCCCGTCCGTGTATAGACCTTTCCTTTCAAGCCTTTGTCGGCATACCGACTCAATATCTTTCGGGTCCCTAATCGCCGAAGTTCCGCCGGTTTTCCGCCGCAGACTTTCGACCAAGATATTGACCGGCGCCTTGACTTCTGGCTCCGATCGGCACAAATTATACACCGACTCCCAAAGATTGACACCGAGTCATCAAGGATTAATGACTATTCCATGCCTAATTACGGCTTAACCGACGACAAGTCAAGATCAATCGTGGACGCTTATCGCCCAAATCATGCCGACTTTTCGTCGAGCTCCTGACATGATCTTGACTTTCGACGCGCCTTGTCCGTAATTTACATCGAATGCTCGTTAAGACTCGATTACCCGCCGACTTTTAGGATCGTTTTCTTTCTGGCCGGTGGGACCCGCTGCCCTATAGGACCCTCGCCCGGGCCGTCCACCCCGGGAGGTCGAAATACAGTGGAATACGAGGGGCTTATAGACGTAGTGACGGGGCCCACCGATCCAGAATCGTAGTAGTTTGCGAAAAGAAGAGCAATCTTTTCCAACCGATTAGGTTAATAAAACATGTTTTAAGTAAACGTGAACAAATAATCGCATGTTGCATGAGCCTAAAGCCCAAACACCTACCCTCCTTCCATTCCTGCACATCCGAACCTTCATGTCCTTTCCCCGCAGCCTCCGCACAAAGCTTGGTTTCGGCACCGGTCACCGTTTGATCGCTGGGAAGAGTCAAGCGCATCGTCGCCTTCACCATTTGTTCCGACTCCGGGTTTCGTAATGTCTCGCATCGCCCGGTAATGATGGGGATAACGTCACTCCGCCTCCCGGACCCTCGACAGAGCAACAAAGGGAATCCGCTAGCGTAACGTATGAGGTTACGACAGAAGCACAGCCTAAACAAATTTATGGAGGCTATTAAGAGTCACGGTCCGGCCGCCACCAATCCGTATGGCACCTTCACCGTGGAAGAAGACGAGGATGCCAACCCCACTCTCGCCGCCCGATTACACCAGATGCCGCCACCCACCTCCTACGGTGCCACTACCGTAACCCATGCTCCTCGATTTTCGGGTCACCCAGCCTCCCCAACCACGTACCACCGGATCCACGCAGCCCGACGGCACAAATCAAATGGGGGCAAAATCGCACGGAATGTCTTCTCATGGTTGGGCTATCTCGAATGCCACAACCTAATCGGGATCCCTCCTCGCCGAACCGATCAATCCGACCTTCACAAAGAATACTACAGCTCGAATGCCGCCACAACTTGGTTCTCGGGGCCACGCCAGAGCCCTCCTCGTAACAAGCACTAGTTCACCGCTCCTCACACAAATCCATTCCTCACTCAGCACTTCTATGGGTTACCAAGCCTCCATCCCTGTCATCCGAATCACCAGACCGCAGCATTCTGTTACACACCTTCACCACAAGCACCTATGCAATTCAACAATCCGGACAAAGAGCCCTCGCACTCAAGCCTACTTACGGCCCCACTGAAATCCAAGTTATCCGGCCACATCGGGCTGCCCCCACCTACTTTGCCGCTTGAAAATCAACAAAGAAGCCGCAAGGTTCTACCCTTTTGCTCAGCTCCTACTCATGCTCCCTGTGGTAACTCACCCAGTGACGTTTTCACCTACGTCCCCGGATCGGCCGTTCCCTCCACCCGCCCGCTCCTGGTAGCTCCTCTCTAGCTCACCCACTAGCTTGAATGCCATGGTTCCGCCACAAGACCCTCATCCGGCCCGGTTCATGGAACAACACAAGGAAATGAAAGCGCAGACGCCGAACCGATCGCCAAGAAGTTCGCCTTCCGGCCTACGTGCACTGACTCCATTGTTCCTCTCGCCCACAAATTCGTGATGCCAAATCTGGATCTCTTTGATGGGACCGCATGTCCGAAAACCCATTTGGACACGTATACCTTGGCGATGAAAGCCAAAGGATGTACCAATCGCCAGCTGGCCGACTATTTCAGTCTATCCTTGAAGTCCAAAGGCCTTAAAGTGGTTCTTCCGTTTGAAACCCGGCCGTGGCTACATGGGACCAGATTACCAATGCCTTCACGTAAAAAATATAAGGCCAACTTGGAATGGGAAACAAATAGGGTTGACCTACAAACAACAAAGGCAAATGCCCCGATGAGAATGTTGGGGACTTCTACAAGCGGTGGAATCTCGAAACTCGCTGAAATGGCCATCCCTCCTTCCGAAGAGGAACAACTGACATCTTCCACATGCTTGAAACCACATCTCGAGAGCCTCCTCGCTCACTTCCCATACTGCACTTACGGCCATGGTTAACTCGCAGCCTAAGTTTGAAAAGGCCTACAATCAAGCAACCGCCGCCGCACTCGCCACGTATATCGGGCTCCTCCCGCAAACACCGCCTCGCCCCGCTAAAGGCAAAGAGATGATTAACTATGCGGGACAGAATGTAATAACACGACTCCTTTTGCTCCCAGAAACCAGCCGAGCCTGCAAACCGCGGGTCATAAATCTCGAAAACTTTGGAATGCCCCCGAATGACATCTTTAGGGGACTCGGTGAAAGAAGGCTTGTCATGCCTTTGGAGAATTTCCAACCCGTAAATCCGAATGCTCCCGTGGATACTACAAAGTATTGTGCCTTTCATCAAGCTCACTGACATCTCGACCGATACCGCTTCACTCAAAAGGCAATCCAGGCTAATAGAGCAAGGAAAGTTGGAAGGCCCCGAGGCCTAACACAACAAAAATCCGCCGCCAAGGAACCATAATCGTGTGAATATGATTGAATGCGGAGAATCTTCGCATGCCCATGAAGATGCCGATGAAGGTCCCCAAATACCCGTGGCCAACCTCGTCGAGGATCCCGACTCCGGATTCCCCTCGCCTCTTGAGGATATCGAACGAATCAACCCATCTTGGTCTCATGTCGTAGACTCCTTGCAAGAATACGAGGCCCGCTATTTCTCGATGAAGGGAAGGCCGATACCGAAGAACTGGGCTGTTCCGCTCAAAATATGAGAGGACCATTTACACAAGATGGTTAGAACAATCGAGAAGAATCGAACAAGAAAGCTTTCCGGCGGCGCTCGTATCGGGCTTATCAAAGAAAGAGGCCGAAGAGCATCTCGGAGCTAGTACACTTCGCAAATTGGCTTTGGGAGAGCCCGAATATGATCCCGAGAACAATGAAGAATCTAAGAGGAGGATTCCTTCTATATCCTACCGGTGTCAAATACGTGCCACCCCCTCTCACTCTTCCCCCGCAATTTCGGGAGGAGAAGCCGAGTCACAATTACCACTTCCGGAATGGGAACATATGACAATTTGCGGCCGCACGCACCCATATTCCCCCAACGGGTTTGATCGGCGTTCCTCTCACCCGAAATCCCGTAGTATGGGAAGAAGATTCCGATGACAAAGCAATGATGATGATGATGACGAGAGTGAAGAGTCAACCGAGGCCCCGATCCGGAAACAATCTGGAACAATCATGCCGAAATGAGCCCATGGGAGCCAGCACAATGGCCGGTTATCAAGAAGCGACGACGAAGAAACTTCGGAAGACGAATATGAGACCGAGGACATGAAGTGCCATGAAGTTTCATGGATCTCGAGCACGTGGATGTCTTAGAATTCAACACCGCCTACCATGCTTGGGGGAAAGGGTTTTCGTGTGTCCGATCCAGCCGATAGTCGAAGATCTCGATCGAAAGAGGAAAATTAACTCCCATCCGCCCAAATGAGAAAATAACCATGGTTAGATCAAATCCACCCTTAACAAAGTAACACTCCTTGTCGTGGTTACCCAAGAAGAGGTCACCTTTCCCGAATGTATGTCGCCTTTCGTAGAAGTCCTAGAAACCGGCATGATACCGGATGCGCTCCCACGCAAAACGCTATAATCATCTCCAACTCGAGTATTACTGTAAGGGAATCGAATGGCCGCACTATACCGGGATGAGATCGAAAAGCCGCCGAGTCCCGACAATAGCGACTCTTGTTGCATGATAACAATGAGCAAGGCCGGCCATGAGAGTGAATCGAGGACGCCCTAGCTCAGGCCATCCAAGGGGCAACAACACAACCCCAAACCCAAAAGCCTCGTGACTTGGGAAGCAGCTTATAAGGGCCGCCCAGAAGGAGCCAAGCACCAGCCCTCATCGTCACTAGACTCCGTCGTAACCAATGGCCAATAGCCAAAAGGGCTCCCCATCGACCCTAGCAAAGATTGAAGAAATCCACCAAGAGACGATCGATGAGGAAGTTAATCATGACCCGATCTCGGCGCATCTTCCAAGGAAATCCCAAGGCGTATAAGAAGGCCACGCATCAAGCACCAAAAGAAGATCGCCGCCCCTATGCTAAGACAACAAACCTGCATCCCGAAAAAGAGGATCCCGTGCTCACCCACTTGAAGCAAACACAGCCAACATTTCCTCTCGGTCTCTACTCACCTCGTCCTATCCCCATAAGCCGAAGCCGGAAGAAAGCCCGGCTCGCACTCTTCGTGCCTATTGATGCTACTCCCGATGATGTGGTACACTCGATTGGAAACATCCACTACGGGAACATAATCACTTTCACGTATCTCGACCTCCCTCAATTTGGGGCCGATCATAATGAGCCTCTCTTCATCACAAATTCACTGGATGAACGACGCCTCCTCGGGTCCTGGTTGATAATGGGTCCTAATGAACATTCTTCCAAAGCAAAGATCATGAGCTTGCTTGATATCAAGACTACGTACTTGAAGCCTTCTTCTCTCACGCCAAAGCTTACGACTCAACATCCCGAGCAAATTCCTGAGTTGCTACTTTAGACCTCTCGGTTTGGACAGTAAATTGATACCTGTGGAATTCCAGTTATCGACATCCCGATTACTTTCAACGCCCCGTTGGGAAGACCTTGGCCGCACCAAGTCAAAGGGGTCGCCTCAAGCCTCCACCAAGGTGTGAAATTCGCCTCGAATGGGGATCCGACGACCATTTACTGAGATTTAGTCACTTTAGAAGGCACAGATACGGCGGAATACCTATTCTCGAAATCAAACATGACGAGGAAGGTCACATGCTAACGGGCTTCACTGGGCCGAGCCTCCCAAGGCCCAAGTGTGCAACATAGATCCGACGGTCACTGATAAAATCCCACCGGTCTTGAAAATGATGAGAAAATGAGCTATCTACCCGGCTCCTCGGTCCTGGGAAGCGCCAACAAGGAACTTTCAAACTCATCGAAGTGAAAGGACGTAATACTCGCCACGGCCCGGGATATGAGGCCTCCCCAGCCGACACCGCAAAAGGAAAGAGATTTGAAGCCGCCACAGAAAGGTCCCTGCCGACAACCCTAAATCTCTCCCCTTCACCCTAATTTGGCCGACTACTTTGTAAAGGGTCCCACACAACCAGAAACATCACAGAGCCCACTCCTACGGCAGGATGGCTAAAGCTACAGGATAGCCTCAACAAGTTCGTAGGAACCAAGGCTAACCCGTCCGTAGAATGTTCCCGGACCTACCCAAGATACCCGGGGCTACCACCGCCATGAAAAGCGAGTATACCTTCGTAGGCGTGCCTCGACTGGGTGGAACAGCTCGAGAAGCTCACAACCACTATTCCTACGCCCAGAAGATCCGAAACCCGAATTCGAACCGACAAAGGCCAAAAGCTAAGGCCACGGAATTTCCCTCGATGATTGGGATGGTCTCGTTATGCAAAGAATTGTTCAAGAAGAAGTCCAGTGCCGCACTCGATTGATCTCGGCTCGGTCCAAGAGATGATAGCAAGAATTGAGAAAGGAAAACAAAAACAAAGACAGCTTCCCGAGTCATGAGGCTACCAACAAATGATGCCGCTAAAGAATTGGGAAACTCTCTCGTGCCCGTCCGCGACCAAGGAGGAAATGATCACCAAGCTCGGATTGGTCCCCCGTCCCTTTGTGTCAATCTAGGACAAGTCCTCCCAGCCTCTCTCTGTTAAGATCGAGTCTCTAGGGTCGTCCGACGGCCTTACGCCCGAAGACTACGAGTCCGTAGCAAGCGCCGTATTCCCCTTTCGCTTTCAATGAAATGACGAACCTTTCGAGTATCCCTTGATTGCCACTTTAACTAATGATGAATTAATTAAAAAAAATTTTAATAATAATTCATTAGATAAAGAAGCATACATTAAACAAAAAAAAAAATCAAAACAACAAAAAAATCTTTAAGCAAAGTTGTCCGGAAAGAGGAAAATCGAGCCCAAGCCGCCGAAGAGATTTTGACGAGTGTGAATTTGGGAACCGCTAAGAGCCTAAAGAGACGCAGATTGGCGATTTCTTCGAAGGAATCGGAAAGGATGCTCGCAAAGTCCTACAAAATCCTCAATTCAAAGAAAGTTGCCCTCTTCATCAAAGAAAACATCATGTGCGTATACGGGTTGCCACCGAAATCATCTCGTATAATGGATCCCACTTCAAGGGGAATGTGAAAAATTGCCGGCGGAATTCCGAATAACCCGTCACAAGTCATCTCCCTACAGCCCCAAACCAACGGAGCCGTCAAGCAAAGAAACAAGACTCGAAAATATCATCCGGAAAATGGCCGTCCAAGGCGTAGATTGGCCCGAGAAGTTACACTGCACTCGGGCTGCGTAACATCGGGCCGAACGGCAACCGGGGAAACACCTTTTGCCCTCACATACGGAATGGAAGCCGTACTCCCAATCGAGCCGGAGATCCCCTCGCTCCGTATACCGCCGGAAAGCCGTATCAACGAGGTCGAATGGCTCCAGAGTCGCCATGATTTGAATTGGCCCTACTAGACGAACGCCGATCAAGGCCATGGAACACATCCGAGCCTACCAAGGAAGAATGGCCAGAGCCTTCGACAAGAAAGTAAAGCATCGGGAGATCCGAGAAGGTGATCTCGTTCTAAAAGAAAAGCCCCTGGCAAACCGTATCAACCCTCTAAATGGGAGCCTCGTATGGGTCGGGCCATATGTCGTCCGTAAGATCTTCTCCCGAGGAGCCATGCAACTTGCGCACCTCGACGGGAATCCCTTTGTACACCCAAAGAATGGTGACAAGCCGCGCGTATACTACGCGTAAAAAAAAAAAAAAAACAAAAAAAACAAAAAAAAAAACAAAAAAAAAGAGTGCTAAAAGAGTAATACCCAACTAGGTTAGAAACCCGAAAAGTGGCGGCCTAGGTAAAAACAGGTTGCACCAAAAAAAAAAAAAAAAAAAAAAAAAACAAAAAAAAGAGTGCTAAAAGAGTAATACCCAACTAGGTTAGAAACCCGAAAAGGGCGGCCTAGGTAAAAACAGGTTGCACCAAAAAAACAAAAAAAAAAAACAAAAAAGAGTTCACCAGGTTGAACTACGAAGACCCGAGCTCCTCAAAATGAGGGGAACGTAGGGCAAATGGAAACGGTTCGGTCTAAAGCACAAATAAAAGCCATACTTTGGCATCAATACAATTGATCGCACCATGAAAGCGTCTCGAAAACTCTAAAGCAATTCAAATATTCATTACAAGTTAAAAAGCTCTTTGATGAGTCTAAGCCCGATTCATTCCTACAACCGGCAACCTCGCTAAAAGAAAACTAAGATACATAATCAAACTAATGTGTCTCGCCATGGCAAGAAAGGATACTCTGAAACCTCGTGAGTCACTCCAAGCCACTCGCACCGGCCTCTCCTTTCTTCTTCCCCCTCCGAGTCTTTCTCTTCTCGAACCGGAAAATGTCTGCATTCCTCCTACCAAGCTCCGTATAGGAACAGTGGTCTATCAAACTAAACCTCCGTCAGTGGCCTTAGTAGCCCTAGCGTCATCCCTCATCTCCCCGTAACCTAGCCGGTAGCATGTAGAGCCCTCCTCTCCCGTCTCTGACGTAAGCCTCATAATCGCCACGCGCCGTCTCCGCTCCCGTCATGAGGGTTGGCCCTCGCCTCGGCCCTCCTCCTCTCGTAAACAGCCAGTCCTCCGCACCCACAATGGCCTCACGCCGCCTCAAAATAGCCACCCGAGTCTCTCCTGCATGCCTCTCATACCAACTGTGTACCAAGTGGTCAAGAACACTCGGTCTCTGACGCCTCGAGAATGACCCGAGGAGGAAAGGCATCATACCTCCATGCTCGGGAAAGAAATGGAAACACCGAGGGATCATCCATGGAAACAGAGCCACCACCCCGGTGGCTATATCATCAAAAGCCTCCAAAGGAACTCCGCTTCCAAGCCAAACTGCCTCAGGACCGTGAGCCGGAATGTAGAAACCGGACCGAGAAAGCCCCTAAAGTACGACCACAGGAGACCCATCCCGAAGCACTCGCGAGTCTCCACTCCGCCAATGAGGCACCGACCATCTCGATATCTTCTGCCCGGCGACCCGCCATCCAACGCTCCCACGAGCCCCGATCATCAAAATCTACATCAACACCTCTCCCGGCAAAAGTCCAAGGCTCGATCATATCGTAGGTTTCCCGAAGAACCCCCAAACGCTCCATCGCCCACTGTGGTCAAGAGGAACGGGTCGCCCCTCGCGCATATACCGCCGTCCGGTAGCTAATCTGTCGAGAGCATGAAAAGTCTCCCCAAGAATCAAAGGAACGACATCTCTCGCCTGTGCGACAGCGAACGACAACATCCAGAAAAGACCGATGGCAAATCCCAAAGGAATAGACCATGAACAGGGAACCAAACGTACAAAGTGCAAAGGCATCCCAATAGGCATCATCCACCAAACCTAGGCCCCTAAATCTGCCGGGAAGACCGGAAATATCGAGATGATCGGGACCGCGGATTCATACCTTGCGCTTCCTCCGGGAAAGATGAAGGAGGACGCACAATCTGTCAACAAAAGAAGCCCCTCCGGCAAAGGAACCGCTATCTCTTCCACCTCCGGACTCCTCCAAGCAAGGCCCGAAATTCTTCGACAATGGAACAATCTCGTTGAAGGAAAGGCAAAAGACATGCCTTCTAGTATCCCAAAACGAAGAAGAAGCTCTAAGAGGTCATAATCCGAACCAATTCTCGAGAGACCACAAGCATCGTGATCTTGTACCTTTCTTCAAAGAATGATCTTCTCTCATGCATGATCTCCTACACCACTCCTTGAACTTTTCAAAGAACAACATTTGCCTTTTCTTTGGACAATTTTGGAGAATTTTTGGCCATTTCCATGGTTTTTCTCTCTTTCTCCCCGAAAATGGTCAGTTGACCTGGAGGTTGGAAGAGGATATTTGAATTTGAAATAAAGCAAGACCAGGTCTCAACCAAAATTAAAGGACAATGTCGATGCGCCCCTATCCGCGCGGATGGGATTGCTTTCCAAAAAAATCTGCAATGGGCCCAAGCCGCTTACACCAAAAGAGGAATATTCCGTCCCGGTTGCTCGAAACCTGTGCAATAAAAAACCTCCCCAAACCAACCCATATACCAAACACCCTTGCAAAAAAAAAAAACCAAGGCTCATGCAACACCGCATTCATATTGCATTGCATTCATAAAATAAAATCCTAAATTATTACATTCCAAAAAAAAAAAGAGAGTGTGCATAGTAAAACAAACAAACATAAAACAAACAAACATAAATAAAATCCTAAATTATTACATCCAAAAAAAAAAAATGTGCATAATCTCGTACAAATCTAAATCTCAATCTCAAATCTCAAAAAAATCAATCTGAGTCTCCAAAGACCCGATGTCTCCCCGCGCCTCTTGCGACTCCTGCCCGCTCCTCGGTGAGCCCCGGAAAATCTCTGGCCTCGGTAATCGTCCTCGTCTCCGTAGAGAGGCTCATCAGACCAACCGCACGCCCGATAGGGCAAGCCGAGATCTCGCGAAAAATCGTATCCGGCTATGAAGGCGTTGACTCGCACGCACGGGCACGACCCGGGCTACGCCGCTAAACGTGTCCCCGCCCGTGTGGATCCCCGAGAATGACGTGATCCGAAGGCGCGCATCACAAGGATTCGCTGAGAGAAGACAGAGGAGTTCTCTCAAGAAGTCTCCCCGAGCGAATAGGGGAAGCCTCCCCGCCTGACGTGCGCCGCCGTGGTCGCCCGCTTCAGCCTCGAGGAGCCTTCCTGCAAGCCACCATCCTCCTGGCGAATCTCTTGGCCCTGACATCACTTGCTTCTGGGTCGCCTTCGACGACCACCTTCGAAAACCGCACAAAATGCAAAAAGCGTCAAAAAAAAAAAAAAAAAGAGGTGATGCTAAAGATGAT